>VYYJ01000012.1:0-208949 GCA_021029165.1 Cyphoderus albinus | reverse complement strand
TACTATTCGAATGAGTCATTTCTCACAAACTGACTGTATTCTACTGTTATGCAAGCAGATTTTTAAGTAGAAGATACTAAGCAGAGCACTAATTTGCGTTTTAAATAACCTCAGGAACGACCAACGACAGTGGTTTTTGCTGATTTCGTCAGTGTCGTTGTTGATTAATTTTTGATCATTTAAAACAGCATGTGTTAATCATTGAGGTTGTGACCTGGCAAAATCAAGCCTGGTATTGACACATGATTGCATTTAAACACGGATGTAGTAACCGACTTAGAAGATTAGAGTAGTGACACAGCCGTGTCAACAAATTTAACCGAATCAAAGCCTATACTAGCAAAGCTAAATTTTGATAAATGAAGCAAAATGCAATTACATTACATGCGCTTTTTATATTAAAAAGCAAATTTATTAATACGCATAATATTTATTATAAAGGAAATAAATAATATATAATACATAATAATAATAATAAATTCAATTTTTTGATAGTAATGGATTTATTTTGATATAATTTTTATTCAATATTTTATCGATATACTTACACATGATTGTATGTACACATGTGCTTACATTCAGCATGTTACATACAGAATCAAGTCTGTTGAAAATATCTGATTACTTTACCGATAATGAATTAAGGCTGAATGTGGACAAAACAAAGCTCATGCTTTTTTCGAAACCACTGTTGGTAAAAAAATTAAGGGACTTTTCAATTAATTTTAATGGTACGGTGATAAAAAGTGGTACATCGTTAAAATGTTTGGGTTTGGTTAGGTTTCTTTTTTATAAAGTTACTAAATTAAATGCAATCCCGTATTTCAGTGAAACGTTCGCTAAGGTGGAGGAACTTCACGCTTACAAGACACAAAATTGTGACGACTTTAGAACGTGCTATTGTCCTAAGTCCAGGGACACAAATATTTTTTGTAAAGGCTGTAAACGGCTGGAGGGAGATTCCGTACTGATGGTACAAAAATTTAGGGACTTTTCAATTAATTTTAATGGTACGGTGATAAAAAGTAGTACATCGTTAAAGTGTTTGGGTTTGGTTCTTGATCCGTGTTTGAAGTTCAACTTACATGTGGATAAAATGGCTAAAATGTGTTTTATTAGAATACGTTCGTTGTATCTGATTAGGCATCTTTTTAGTCAACACTGTTTGAAACAAATTGCTAAGGCATTAATTTATAGTGTTGTGGATTATATGAGCTGCGTGTGGGCGTGTACAAATACCAAAGTGTTAAAATTAGCTGAAAAAGTTGTGAGAAGCGCTGCTAGGTTAGTGTTAAATATAAAGAGAAATGAAAGAGTGGCAGCGGCTATTAGCGAGGAGCTTGAATGGCTTTTGCCCAAAAAACTTAATTATTTTAAAATCTCATGTCTTTTTTATAAAGTTACTAAACTAAATGCAATCCCGTATTTCAGTGAAACGTTTGCTAAGGTGGAGGAAATTCACGCTTACAAGACACGAAATTGTGACGACTTTAGAACGTGCTATTGTCCTAAGTCCTTTTTAGGGACACAAATATTTTTTGTAAAAGCTGTAAACGGCTGGAGGGAGATTCCGGAAGAGATTAGAAATATTGAAAGTTATGTACAATTTAAGAATACTCTTAAGCTACACTTATTGAGTGAAACTTGTAAAGATAAGGACTGAGTGAAGGAGTTTTCAGTTTCAGTTGAATGTGGTTATAGGGAATTAATTTAAGTTAATTCAATGTTCTTTTTTTGTTGTGAATTAATGTTATGTAAGTCCCGATATGGGATATATGGGGTACATCAGAATAAACCCACGCAGTGGGAGATCGTATACCTATGTATTAAAGTGAACTGTGTTGAACTTGTTTATGACAAATAAATAAATAAATAAAATAATCAAATGAAAGTCAACATGCAATCCAGCCACCTCACACACATCACAGTCACTGGTAATAATTGCATTACTTACATTTACATTATTAACAATTGCGTGCTCGCTCTTCTTCTCGGAATTTCAAATGACATTTGAAAGGCCAATAATTTATACATTATTGTCAAAAGACATCCCTCTTTGTCTCGGAAAGAATTTTCAAGCAAATAATAATTAAGAAAAGGGGAAAACTGCGTAAATTTTTGCGCACGCACACGCAACGAACAAAGTAACAATATTGCTAAACAATGCAATGTCATTATTATTAATATTATTGTTATTATCTTTATCATTCTCTCCTTGCCTCTTCTTCTTCACATCACATCAGAAGAACGAACCGCAAACATTTCGCCATTATGAGCAGCAGAGCATCGGAGTGAGTAAATAAGAGAAGAGAAAGAATGGAGGAAAAGTCATAAAAGTGAGTAGTCGATACAAAGAAATTGGTGAGTTGCAGCTAGTTTTATCAATTGCGCGCTGCTGATGAAGAGGTAGTTAATTTGCCACCCTGCTGATACAATAGTCTCGACTTGACCATTCTCATCACTGTGCTACAGTCACACTGACTGGGCTACTTTGATCTCGTCATTATCAACATTTCTTGTGCTCCACCAACTGCGATAAAAAGGAAAAACAAAGCACATGGTCACGACGACACAAATTGTGACCCAGAAAGGAAGGAACAGAAAAAGAAAAAGGCAAAACTCAAAAATGCATTTCATTTCGTTTCTTGGTAGACACGCATGTAAAATCAATGATATTAAAGCAAGTGACACAACGTTTTCAGAATGACTGCATTTGCCTAAACGAAACAAAACAGAGCAGCGTTTGTGAATATAAAAAAACCGGCTTGTGTTCTGCAAATGTTTGACCCCCTTCCTTCTCGCTCTCCATGAGGAGTTTTCTTTTTTGACGGTTATTACCTCGCATCATCATCCCTCACTAATGAACACCGCACACCGCACTCTAGCCTATAAGTTAAGTCATCATTTTCTCTCTCCTTGGATCAAGTGCAGATTTATCCTTTGAAATTACAAGTGACCGATTTAACAATTATTAATATTATACATGCATAATAGGCACATACATATTTAATAGGCATACACTTATTTTTGCTCTTCTTTATTTTCGACTTCAGCTTTTAGCTCCTGCCCAATTGTTACTTTAGAAAATGGAAGCTTTGCTTTGCAGAGTAAGATTGCTCCGGACAGACAGGAAAACAATTAGACAAAGACCTGTCTGTCTGCAACGTGTGAACTAAACGAAGCGAACGGTTTGCTACTCGTTATACAAACAAATCCATCGTATTTCTCTTTTGATTTCTGCCTCGGAGTTATTTGAATTCGAATATGAAAATGTTTTCATATGAAACACCAAAGATCAATGCTATTTGCACCTACTGTTTGTACTCACGCGTTTTCAAATTCTTTTGATGCTCTTCCGAGAAACTAGCCGTAGTCTCTACTTATCATTCTTTATGTACATACTCTAGCTCTACCTATGTGAGTGTGAGCTCAGAAATTGTAGCACAACAATAGTAATTACTAACAACGAAAAAATGCAAGCACGTAAGCGGTCATAATCTGTATTTACAGGAATTACAACAAGATAATTTTATGTATGTAAATGTAAATGTAGCCTTGTATCTAACAAAAAATGTTAACATTCAGATTTGTGCAGGTGGGTTGGATGGATGCGGATGCTTCCTTCTTGAAGGATATACACATTGTATTTTTTGATGGATGAATTTTGGACGGTGGATGACGTGTTTCAGTTTTATTCGGAATTGCAACGAATTCAACAGATTAGAAAAAGGTACCTGCCCTCCGCTCTCCATTGTCTGAATCACTCTCAATTCGATAATAAAATGGCATCTAATAAGTTTTTGCACCATTTCGCACGTACATGGCAATAACAATAAGAATAAAATAATAATAATAATGGGTAATCTGTTTGTTTGTGAGTGATATTGTGCTAAACGGACACGTCTCAACTGCCGCATCATCACGTCATCATCTTCACCCAAACGTTGTGCAAAAGTGAGTCAATAAATTCCGAAGAAATCATGATACAAATTCAAAGTACCTTCAATTCAAATTACATTCGTTTCGATTTGCCTTTGATGACTGCCTTTTTGAGTGGGAATGATCCTGATCCTCCTGATGATGGCTCATCACACCAACATCAACATCATCATTACATTATTACTGTATCAGCAGGCAGGCAAAGCAAACTGATGAAATGAATTGTTGTTTGTGAGCGCTTTTCCAACCGCACGGAGGCATCATCTTCATTTAGTGTCATCATCACGTAGTAATGTATTCATTGAGGAAATATAATCAACTCAACAGTGTAACAAAGTCATTTTCAATCAAATCAACTTTGCTTTGCTTTACATAAATAGCTGTGTTTTTTCTCGATAGGAAATTACAAAAAAATGGAAAAATAATGAAAAAAATCTTCTTTGCATAATAATAACTCTATGCAATCGGAGTTGATTTCACCATTTTTCATACAATTATTAATAATGTCTATCTGTGTAATATCATTAAATTATGCACCACTGCAACATGAAGGCAGGCGCACGTTGTGTTTGTGCCGATGTGCAAAAATGAGAAAATGAATGGGGAAATCTACACTTCTCACGAGCATTAATCAGTCAGAATGGAAATTACTCAATTATCATTACTAATACAATATTGAACAAGAAATGTCAGCGTTGGCTGAAATATTGACCGGCTAATAAGCTACAGAAAATGATTTTTGAAGAGAAAGTTTTTTCCCTCTCTTCATTTTTCGAATTAAAAAATAAATTAAGAGGACAAAATAATTTAGTAATGACAATAAATATACTTTGTAAAAGGGATAAAAACGTTTCAAACGTTAACGTTACTCCACCGTCCTGTCCTAAGCTGAAAAAAACGACCTGATAAAGAAAAAAATTGACCGATGATAATGACGACAGGGGGAACGAGGAGAATATTTTATATTTTTATTATTTTTACAGTATCGATATTTGAGTCACGACACGAGTTTCAAATCAGAGCAAAAATTACCTCACGATTTCTCATTAAAAAGTATTAGGTACGTATAGAATATCTAAAGCGAGAAAGATGATTTCTGTGACCTGGTTTGCACGCTCACTTCTCTGTTTCATGTTCCTGTACCGTAACGCAAGTAATGATGTATTGACAAGCAGGAATAATTTATTGAAACTTATTTATTGCTAACAATATTTCTCCCTCTCCTCTTCCGAACACAAAAAAAGTTTAATGATCATCAAATTGTCGCAAAAATGAGATCCTTCCTCAAGAGCAAAACAAAAATCTGCACGATCTCTTCTATTCCATCCACAGCTATAAAATACTAAATGGACACTTTATCGCACAAATATCCACTTACTTTTACCTAAGTGGATTTTTATTGGGCCGTCATGGATTTCACAAAGTGTCAACAGTTTAAAAATGTCACGTCGTGTCGTGTGGCCGTGCTTACATTTTGTCAGGAAGAACGCATAATCTGAAATGAATAAAGACGACTGAATAATCTCATCTATGTAACAATGGCTTTTAATGAAGCAAAGGTTTTCTCTCGTTAACTTTATTAGTCGTCAGTCATCAGGAAATTGTTCCATTCTGTCAAATGAATCGATTTCCAATTTTTTAATAACGACACATCTCAACTTCGATTCATTCTTCAAGGAAAAAATATTCCTTAATAAAGAACATATGCAGAAGAAATGTCAGGATGTCAGAGAGAAGGAATGGATATCAATCGATATTCTAAAGAAATATGCACCTAAAGCCTAAAGGTAAGTAAGAGCGAAATGTGGCAGAAAGGAACTGAAGGAAATTAGAGATGTACTTGATACAACTTCATGGGATTATTTTTTATGCCTTTTCATGTGTGCATCGAGAGTTTGAGTTTTTGTGTTTTGCACCGTGTACTCTTCTGCGAGGCTGCCTGCCACTTGAGAGAAAAGAGACACTTTAGAAGGCGAGACACACGCAAACAAAAATAACTGGAGCGGGTGAAGACGAAGTGAAAGTAGAAAAAAATGATCCAGTTGAGTAGTAGTCAGTCACCAGGAGAATCAAACTAGTAATGTTTTGATATCTTTCTCCAAGAATTTTCCTCCCTACCTGGGTTTTTCTCTCTTTCTCTCTGAGGTTTCTCTTCCTTCCATCCAGCTCAGCTCAGCTCTGCTCAGCTCGCCTTGTTGTTATTGTTGTATATTTTAAGGTAAAAGTAGGTATTATTGGGCAACCGTTCTCAAAGTGCGTTGTGTTTCTTGACGTTGTTGTTACTGTTACTCGTGATGATGATGACACGACGACAAGACAAGTCACTTTGGAAATGTTTACTTATTTTTCCAAGCGTCATCATTATTACTCTGCCACCCTACCTTGAGAAACCAAGGAGACACTTCTTTCTCTCTTCTGGCTTCCTGGATGGTTGCTTGGATGGATGGATTTGAAAAAAGAGGATAAAAATGTATCTATTTTACACCTATCTTCTATTAGTGGAGGAATCATGGAGTGGAGGCTGAGATGCTTTAGAATGGAGGGATAAAAGTGAAACTGTATTGGATTAGACTAGGTATTTCTTGCATTCGCTGGTTGGTCTTGGTGAAAAGGAGGAAATGATGCAGCAGCCTTGCCTTGCCACTATCAATACACACTTCTCTTCACAGACGCCGTCTCAAGTGTTTGTTGTCATAGTGGCAGAGAGGAAAAAAAACTTTAGTCCTCAACTGCATTAAATTTTCCTTTTATCATCATTACAGGGATCATCTCTTTGACTCCATAAAGGAAAAGGAAAGTGAATTGGAAGAAGAAGTGCAGAAGTGGAGGTGTTTTGTTTCGAGATAGAAAGAGAGAGATGAGTCGAAACGAAAATATCCTTCTTATTTCCTGCTGAATTTACTTACGTTTTCCACCAGATGCTAAAAAGTCTGAACCTGATGGAGAGAATGGAAAGTATAAACTTTGTAAATAGTTGAAAAAAGCACGTAAACGGAACTAAAAGTAAAATGAAAAACATATTCATAAAAATGTTGCTATTTTTAGCAAACCACGAGCCAGACTGACTTTTCCTTTCATACCTGAAGCTCAAATTCTTCTCAGATGAGATCACTAATAAAGCAGATATTTTGTTGACACTTTTCGTTGGAACAAGATGGCAGAAAAGATAGCAACTGACATTTGTAAAGAAAAATCAAGTGATTCACTCACTCACTCACACAACTCAATTTTTTTAACAATTCAATTATCAATTGTTGTTTGTTAGTCAAACAAAAATTCTTATTGTTGAATTATCATTCCATTTTAAATAGTGAGTGAGCAATAAAGAGGATGCCATTTATGTAAATGAGCTTTCAGGGGAGGAATTCCTTTCCATCTTACGCGTTTTTTAGGTACCTGCTCTATTCTTACTCACGAACGATACCTTTCTTTGAGAAGAGACAGATATAAATATTCTTAGACTTAAGAAGTCATGTCACAAATGTCTTAATCTATTTTTATCCCCTTTTTTATTACTCCCCTCCAAAACCACCTTTTTATTTTTTTCCTCGTGCATTTGATGAAGAAAGGGGGCTTTAATCATTCTCAAGAGCGAAAAGCGAAACACTCTAATAAAGATGTATCTCAAAAAGATAACGCTGCTGCTTACAATACAAAAGCTTTAAATGCAAGCAATAAAATATTTTCTAAATCAAGAAAGCAGCAGAAAAGAGAACAAAGAATTATTTTATGCTCACGTTGTAGATGATGTATTTCTCTGCATCTTCTTCCTTCGTACCAGGCGCGTACACAGGACAAATGATGTTCACTTGGTCGTACGGCAAACTATCCCGATTCACATCGATTATGTGATCTGTATTGTCTATTCGGAATCTGTAACAGATTAAAAGAAAAGAGAAACACATTAAGTATTAATAGTACAATTTATTTCATTTCTGCTATTAAAATGACAACAATAACGAAGGCTATTGTTAATGTCTTAAAGAAAATTGATGGTGATCCATTTTATTTTTATTTCTAAAGACACAACGAGCGAAGATCACGAAGAGAATTCATCAAGTAACAGAGACGGGGAAAGGGTTCACTTCACGTCAATTTCAACTTCAACTTCTTTTTTCAAGTAATTCGGGGAGTGTGTGACACAAAGTCGTGACGGTAGATTCCTTGGTTGACAAGGAGTCTCCTCCACCGTTGATAATGGTGATGATGACGACATGAACGATGAACAGTGAACATTATCATCATCATCCTCGTCAATTCAACAATGGGTCAGTCAGAAAAAGTCAACAAGCACAGAGTCATTGAGAAGGAGACGAACAGTGATTTAAATATGCATCATGGTAAATTTCTTTCTCAAGCAAAAACATTCCAATTGTCAGCGTCATCATGATCTGTTCAAATCAGATGGCATTCGTTTCGTTTTTTGTATATAAATAAATCTACAAATGTTATTAAATGTTAAATGTTATTATTATAGAGTTGTGTTTGAGCGTCACACCACAGCAGGCGGGTATTACTGACGGTTCATGTGACATGATACTATAGGGAAAAGAGCCACTGAATCGTGCAATCCAACATCAGCACCAAACAAAAAATATATCCGAATTAAATTTAACCTGCTGAGGTTAAGGATGGATGCAGCAGAAACTTGCTTTTACGGGAATGACTTTTTTCTTCTTCGACGTGTCCTTTCCTTTGTCACATTTAGTTAGTTTTATTTTCATCGTAGAGGAAAACGAATGACTGCAAAAAATGTAATTGTGAGCATTTCTCAAGTAGCAAAAACGTGTGATTGTCATTGAGATCGTAGATCGTATCTCAACATCATCATAATCGTCTTGTGATTTTATTTCATTGAAATTGATTACGAGGATGCTGAGTGATTAAAGAATGAATATGAATGTATTTTATAAATAACAAAAATGCTGCTCATCTTGTCATCCACTGAGGAGACATGTCATATGTCACATTTACCGTCCTGATGAATGAATTCCTTTTCGCTTTAGTGTGTGACGGACGGACGAAAGAAAAATTCTTTTGTATTGTAGCAGACTTGTTCCCTGCAAGTTTTGCTGCTGCATTAGCATGAAGATGATGATGGATGACAAGAGCAGTAGAAATTATGTCAACCGACATGACAATTAAAATCATCCCCTTTCTTGTTCATTCCTTACTCGTCCTGTCATCGGTCATTGATACGTTAAGGAATCCTGCATATGACAGAAGCCGGGTCAATGGGTGATTTGAAAATGAGGAGGATGAGGATATCGCAAAAAAGGAAAATACAAAGGAGTCAAGTGCATACATCGGCAATTTTTTCATAATTTTATGCGTGCCTTCTGTTGATGTGTGGGAATGGCAAAACGACCATTATCTAAGTAAGTATCTAAGTATCCTATCTAAAAAGCAGAAGAATTCCAGTGAAAAAAAAAAGAATCATAAAAGTTAAGTACTGGGAATAATATTTTTATAGTTTACTTAAACGCCTTAATACTACCGTGCCTTCTTTTCCTAGTCATCAGGATGATTATTATTGCCATTACCTCTGTGAACTGCGAGCGTTCTGCATAAGGTAACAGAGTGTAACGTAAGTACACTTTGGTTGCAGTGTTGTAATGACGGCATTTCATTCTCGACTCTCTCTAATTTTTGTCAGGTGGATTATCTCCTAAATACTGTGTGAGTGTGTGTGGAGAATTGGATAAGTATGCAGCGTGAAAGCCTTGAAGGGATTCTTTGCAAAACTTGTTTCACATTTTCTCTCTTCCCCGCTCTTATGAATGCATCCATATTTTTTATTTATTAATACACACATCGAGCCAGACATAAAATGTGTGTTTCTCTCTCGTTTCGTTTTTGGCCAAACAATTGACGACGACGAAAAAGATGAGATGAGCCAGAGAGTGAGTGATTATTTCTCCTCTTGTGACTGAGACTGAACAGATGCCCGAGCAAAGTAGGCTGACTGGCGAACTGAAGATGATGTTGTGCTGTGTTACAACGAGTACAAGGGAGAAAAATCGAAAAATACGTCTCATTTACATGGACAGGAGTTGGGTCGGACAAAAAGCGCAGAGCAACACTTATTATGCATGTTTTGTGCAAAAATCTTCCTATATGTATATACATCTGTAGAATAATAGCAATAATAATAAATGGCAATCTCTGCTCAGAGAGCCAACCTGTGTAATAATAATGATACTACATGAAAAAAATTATGCAAAAAGAGCCTTACAGCCATAAATACATTCTTCTTCTACTTCGACTTCATCATCATCAAGATGATTCTGACCAGAAAAGAAAAACATGTGCACGCCCCAAAAACATCAAGTGCCTCATGTTACTCATCTTCATCATGACGAAGATAATCATCCTTTTTTCTTCCTCCACAACAGCATCAACAGTACAGATATGAAAGTCTAGAGGGGCCTTTTCTTTTACAGTGCCATGCAGAATTTTTCTTTCCTTCGGGGACACAGCAGAGAAAAAAACTGAGAAATATAATGTGCAGAAAAATATGAATATGTGCGCGTAGTTGTGCATGAGTCGTAATAATAATCATAACAATAAAAACATTAATAATCAGGATGATGCGCTGGCGTAATGCTCTAATACGTACATACAGCCAAGTCCAATACGGATAAATATGCAAAACGGGGAATTGTGTAGACTCGACTTAGAGGATCATGACATGTTGCTGGGTTCCAAGAAGAAGTTAGTTACTAGATGGGTTCTAGACCCGCCTCAACTACCACAACTCACTTTTTTATTTCCTTACTTACATTAGATTTGAGAATATTATATTATATTTATTATTACAACTTACTACTTACAACATGGATGTTCACAGGTAGGAAAAAACCTACCTGTGTTTTCTTTATTGTATCAGTTTAAACTTTTTTCTCGCTATGTAATATAATAAAATGGAACATGAGAGAGAACAAGTGAGAAGCTCACTTTGAGCTTGGTTGACCACATAATTTATGACCGGCATTTCCTCAGCCAGCAAGCACCGGACTTGACTTTGACTTGTTTTGTCCTGAGTCCTGACTTTTTTCTCAATATAGTGAGAAACTCACTTCTTTTTTGTCTGAGTTTTTATTTCTTCAACATTATGACCCTACAGAATGGATTAATAATAGTAAAGTAATGTAATGGTGGTACAACAATAATAATAAAAGAAATGGAATCAGCTCAGTTTCAGATTGAGTTTGCAGTTTTCAGTTTCTACTTTTCTACTTTATGCAATACTTTCATTGTTTGGACAGTTGTGTCGGGAAATAAATGTACGGATCAAAAAGTGGTAGCACAACCACATTAATTTTTGCTCAGCTAGTAGTGCCTAAGCAATCAACGACTTAACAAGAAGGAGCAGGGCAAAGTGAGGAGAGAAAGAAAACGACATGGACACTTTACGTGAATATTATTAAATAATAGAAACAAGGATAATAAAATAGGGAAAAGTGGACGAGAGTTGGTTGAGGTTGAAGTCAGTAGCGAAGGATGAGCAGCAGGAACACAGAGTGAGCAACAGGCTTCTGTAGTTTAAACTTCTCACATTAAACAGAAAGGAACGCACATAACATAACTAACAAACTAACATTAACATAAGACACAAGGCGAAAAGCAACTCGAACAAACGAAAGAACGCGCAGCTGTCCGTCTTTATTCCTCTTCTCTGAATTCTCACTCTGACAGACTGTCTCTCAGTCACTCCGTGTGTCTGTTTGTTTGCTTGGGTGCTTTAATGGAGGAACACACCAAAATGACAAGGATAATGATGTGTGGGCAGAATAATAAAACAGAATGGAGGAAACGAGCGGAAAATAATTATATTTTCATAATGATTTCAATATTTTATGCCTTCATTGTGTTTTCTGTCTCAAGGATGAAATAGCTCGTCGACATTGTATCGTTTCAAACTATAACACGACTCACTGAGCTCCTATTACCTTATTACAATGACGCTCTTTTGCAAACACCAAAAATTAGAATATAATGAGGGGATGATTACTGTGCGAAATGTGAACAATTTTTTTCTTTATACAAATAATGAATAAACTCCGATTTGTATTTGATAAATGCTTTGTTTGATATAGCATTCATGCAAAATGCATAATGTTGAATGTGGCTTTCCCCCTTTGTCACCTCAGCTTCATCAAAAATGAAAAGCAAGATATCGATTTAACACTCGATAAAAATTAGTGTGGAGCGTATGTCATGTCAAGTAGAAGTATTTAAAATCTGACTCGGGTTCAATTTCTCTTGTACAGGTAAAATTGAATTTATGTGCGAGGGCCACCTTCTCTGGTCACCTTCCAATAATTGCACGAAAATTATGTGTGCACAGAAGAGCATAAACAAACGATATCTTGCAGTTATGTGAGTTTCAAGTTAAGTAGGCATTATGGAAAAGACGACTGACGCCAAGGGCAGGCTCTGGCTTTAACTTCATTCAAGATGAGCAAAAGAGGGCGAGGCAAGGCAGCTACAAACACACATACATGCAGCCAGCCAACTAGCGTATCATAACTAGTTCTAAGTGTAAGATAAGTTCACCAGGAATTGGGAAAAATAACAAGTTATTTTTTTCTTTCATATATTATTATTACTATATTTTTCAACCGAATATTTTTTTTGTTTTGAAAAAAAAAGATGCTAGGGCTTTAAAAATAAAGAAATCTTGAGCTGAACATGAACTGGTAAAAAAAATTATCCGTTCCAGCACCCATTTTCCTGCTTCGCAATGAGAATGAAAATTTCCGTCTTATTTTATGTATGTATTATGCTGGATTGCTTGGCTTTGCCTACTAAGTGCGATTTTCATGAGACTGATGAGACTGAACAGTAAAACCCCTTCATTTACACTTTTTCTTCACTCTGTCTACTCTCTCTCCTCCATGTTCCTGATTTATGAGACGATACATAAAAAACGTGTGTGCATTACTCGACTTGCGTCGAAAATCAACCCTTTATTTTTATCATGAAGAAAAAAGCAAAAAACCGACTTGCTTTCGAGTTGACCATGTAGACAATAAATAATCAGATTAGGCATGGAACTCACTCACTCAATTCACAGGCTATATAATATGCAACGAAACAAGTGGTTTTAAAGTGCGTAAATAATTGGGAAGGTTCGCGTTCACGTCTCTCTTAACTGTTAGCAGGCACAAAGCAACACTTTTGCTTCCTCCATCTCCACTTCTCTCCTTCGTTCATCGTTCATTCTCGCTCCATTACCTATTTACACGGTTTTGCGATCACGATTAAATGTTTTTCGAAAACAATGTAGATACACGTAGTAAAGCAACTCGAAGGTGATAATGAATAAAAGACAAAAAATTATGATTATTATTATGCATGCATTTATTTTTTTTCTCTGGCTGCCATGTCAACAAAAGTGGACTCAAGTGTACATACATTGTTTCTTATGTGTGCTGATATGGATAATGATGAAGAAGAAGATGAAATCAACGAAATTGCCTCAAGGGAGGTTTCTTCTTAATATTCTTCATCTTCCACGTTTCACCGAACAAGAAAAGGTGGACACACTACTACGAACTAGTGAAAAGACAGTGTTTCAAGTCTTTCAAGAAAAAGCCAAGTCAGGAAAAAGGAAGATTTCTTGAAGAAGGCAAAAAATATGGTGATAGTGATGACGATGATGACCAAGATGATGTTGGTGGTAGGAAAAGCAAGAAGGAGAGAAACAGAAAAGTCGAATATAAATGTACCTTAATACTATATAAACGTATATGGGCCCTTGAGGCACTTGGCAATTAGCACCTCCCATACTAATCTCGCATGGATGCATGCACGCATAACATTATCATTTCTCGTACAGAGACTCCATTTGTGTACTGCGGAGTATTGCATACTTGAGAAATGATAATGGTCCATCATTACATACTCCATTATACATACATGCATACACTCAGACCTTATTATATTGCATAACACTCTAATAATGATGGTAAAATGATAAGAGCGCGTATTATTATTACAAACGTAATTCGAAAATGCAATAATAATAATACTACACGAATCATGATAAGAGCTCCATCATCATCATCCTTATCACCCACCGACCGTAATATCAAACTCCTCGAACAAACGAATCCGTTTCTTTCTCCCTCCGATCTGCTGACTGACTGATCAGTATCTAATCTTGTCGACATGATCATCACCACTGCTACCACCACCACCGCAATATCATCATCAGTTTCACCACACAACAGTTCTAGTGCCACATAACGCACTTTTTATATATTTATTAAATAAGTGGACATATGGACACAAGCCGCATTAATATTTTTGGCTGGGTCTCACTCTTCGCCTATCATCATCAACATCGTCGTTTGTCGCTCTTGTCATCGTCACGATTACTATCATCCAAATCAAAAAAGGACCGCAATGCAAAAAAAAACCGTTTCATCGTGTTATCTTACGTTATGTTATGTTATATGCAGAAGAAGAAAAAAGAGTCGGCAAAAGATAACGTTTCTTCGTTAGTTAGTCCTCTCTTCCGAAGAAACTATATCTTCCTTTTGGCTTAATAATATTATCGTCGTCGTCATCACCGTCGTCATCGTCATCAGAGAAATAATCCTTTCGGGAAGAGAACCGTCTCATCAATATTATTTGATTGGGATGTGATGTGATGATGCTGATGAAAATGATGGTGATGAAGAGGACAGAAAAACTGTACACATTGTCTAGTTACTCTAATCTACCAACTAAGCAACTACCAGGATAATGCTTATAATACCAAAACCTACATACGAAACAGTGTCTGCAATGTGTTGCATTTGTTATTATTTTTCGCTAAATAATTGTCCATTGTTTCACAATTTCTTTCTTCTCCTCTTCTTCAAAAGGATACACAATTATCGAGATAGTCCATTCAGAGGGTAAAAGTAGGTATGCCATCTAATCCATCTACGATTAGATTTTTTTCTCTTCGAAGACAAAAATGAAGACAACAATGAAAATGATTCTTTCCATTTTTTAGCCCGCTATCTCAAACCTCTTATTTGTTTTCTTGCAATAATAATAAGCGTATTGGGAGATGAAGATTTGTCTGAGATAAAGGTGACGACGGTGTATTGAGTTTTGAGTGGAGCGATGGAGCGTTGATAATGTGCCTTTTGTCATCATCATTATTTTGGTGAGTAAAATGTAACATTTTAGGCTAAAGAATGAAGGGTCCCCATTTTCAACTCAAACGGCCTATATTTTGTTTTCTTCAAAAATAAAAACCTAATAAATTTCTTGTGAACTTAAATGATCGCCATTTACCAATAAATAATGTAACTCCCAGAGTCAATCACTCTGATTCTGACCACTTACATAAATTTATTTTACATGACTTATACGAAACTTTGTAGACAATAAAGGCAGTGTTCAAATGGGACACTGTGTGCAAGACACGACTTGGATCCCGATGACAATCAAAAACAGACATGGACGTCAAGGGACGACGAAAAACAAAAAAATGTCCCAGTCCCATGACATTAAGAGAAAAAGCATGTCTTTTTGAAGGTTTTTGGTCAAGATACACTTAATTTTTGTTGGTATTTAACTGACATTCGTCCAATAAGAAGACAAAAGGGATCGCATAGAAGGCATGGCACGCAAGGAAAGACACACAAGAAGAATTGAAACGTGTTATACTTTTGAGTTGACTTGCGTTTTTCTGAAAGATGAAAGAATCAAAGAGAGAGAAAAAGGAATGATTGTACAGATGCAATATGGACTGATTGTTTTGTTTTATGTCATGTCCTCCGTGAATGATCATGCTCTTCATTGTAAGCAAGTGTAATAAATACTCGAATTGTTTTATGGTCCTTTTGTGTTGCTCTCTGTTGTGTCATCGTTTAGATTATTACCTTTTTCCCATTTTACTCATAAGACATGCACATGCTTAAGTAGTCCATTAAAAATAGTTTCTTGCACAAAAAACAAAGTTGTAAAAATGGAAGGGAAAGAAATAATGGTTGATTTGAGTGTGCTATAGGAGGACAGTTGAGCTGATGTGAGTTGAGAGTAGAACAGATATTTTATTATGTTCAAGAAGAAGATTATAATTTCTCATGATGAAATAATACCGCACTGCACATGATTTAAAGCAGGAGGAGCGAGACAAGGAGAAAATGGAATACGAGAGCTTTGCTTTCGCTTATTGATATTTTTATGTTTTTATGACTCTTTGGAAGCTGATTATGTCTCCTCTTGGCTCTTCCCCTCTGGACTGGCGCTGAGCGAGTAAAGCTGATCAGGAGGCTAGAAAATTTTCACATGATCATGATGACTTTATGCTTGCTTGGACATAATGCATTACTCGATGTCCTCGCACGATGGGTGACCCACAAAATAGATTGTAAAAATCTACATAAAGGTACACACAGCTTTCCTCTCTAAGATGACAACGCTCAAACAACGGGGATGATAAGAATGGCATTACTTAAGTTGGACTGATCATTATCGATAATATTTATCAGTTAGGAGGTACACACAAAAAATGAATTCTTTTCGTTTAGCGTTGCCTGACAAGGAGAAACATGTTCATGCTGCTGCTGATCGCGGCTCAAAATATGAAAGAAAAGCGACAAGAGAGCTGAGTGGAAGTGAGCCTCGAGGGATGCACATCGCATTTAAGTAGTTTTTATCAATCAGTCTTCAGGACGAGTCACATCACAAGTTGCCGCAAAAAAATTCTGTCGGCAATCCTGGTTTGTTTGAGAGAACAGGAAAAAATGCGTGTGTGACTGAAATGAGTCAATTGAAGAAAATGATTATCAGAGAAGGAATTGTTCTTAATTGTGAGACGAAAAAAATAAGAAAACCAGAAACAGGAATGGAATGACTTAAAAATGTTGAAAGCAGGGAGAATGAGAGAGACCATGTGTGCAAAATTCGATATCAATTTAAGAATGTGTTCATTGATTGCATTTTTATTTCTTGATGTCATCATTAAACCAGCCCAGTCAACCGATAACCAATTTTTTATATTTTTAACTCGATAATTAAGTCGCTCGCTATCTCACTATCACTAAAATATCTGATATTATTTGCTTAATAACAGCCAGCTATAAACGTTTTATTTGATTTAGAGAGAAAAATTGTAAATTCATTATAGGCAGGTATTTTTGTACAAAATAAATAGTCTACCAATTCATTTCGCTAAATTAAAAATGGAGCCCAAGACAGAAAAGCGACAGACGTTATTTTTTACACAAATAAAAATACCTAAACAGTATCATTCTAGAACTGGAAGCAAGTTCCTTGTTCAGCTAGTTTCGCAGTGAGGAAACCCAATCAAAATTGACATTGAGTAATGGGCATTACATAACGACACAGGGAAATATATCAACGAAAGATTTCTCCTGAAAGCGAATAAATTATTTTGAAAAAGAATTTTTCACAACGTACCAAAACTATCTATGCTCAAGCACAACTCCCAAACACGAAATTATTACAGAAATAAATTTACATACCTGAGGAAATGTATTGCATATCTACAAGGTGTGATAATAATAACAATACAATCAATTTTCACGTGTGATTTAAGTGGTTCTGATTATTACTACCACAGTAAAAAATCTAATCTCTATTATAAAAAAATGTATTATACAGGCAATATTGATGTATACAATATCAAAAGGGAACGAAACGAAACCAAGTGGAAGAAATGACATAAATCCTTCCACTTTTTTTATTTTATTTCTTTTCAAGAAAAAAGCAGACACTCGATTCAAACGAAGAAAGAGATGGGAGAGTAGGCTAATATAAGTACAAAGTACAACATGTTACAAACACTTTTCATTTTATTGTAAGCTTTCAAGCATGTCCAGGGGAATGATGATGATAATGATGAACTGGTCATTTCTCACACGTTTCGATTTATTAGGCAAAAAGGCTCATGATCCAAAACCTTGTACACTTCTCACTCTACCAATTTTTGCTTATTTGTTCTCTAGTTTATTGCACATTTCACAAATTCTTTTCTCATGAGACGATTCCATTCTCCATTCTCTCCCAGTCCTTCTCTCGCTTTATCATTGCATTCAACAAACCAAAAGATTCCAATGGAAGGAAAACGTTTTTTAAAAGTTTTTTTTTGCCTATTTCTTCTTCTCACTTGACGAGTTGTTAATTGAAGCGGTTTCTCCTTACAATATCATCATCGTCAATTCAAACAGGCGCTTATTTTTTCGTACCTGGTCAATCAAAAGATGCTGGTGTGCATTTTGGTGTTGTTGTTGTTGGTGCGTGTTGTATAGTATGCATAACCATGATTATTAGGTATTATCAGTCTCTCTTTGGTAATAATAAAAAAATGAGCGAGCGAAGCGAAATCAGTCTCAGCTGTTCCTCATTCCTTCAAACTCCCTTCTTCTCTTTAAGACTCTTGAAAAAGAAAATTAAGCCGACAAAAATGAAGAGGAAAAAAATTTATATTCATTATTTGCTCATACACAGCGCATTTTATAATAATAAATATATACATAATGTGGAGGAATCCAACGATCAACTGGATGGAATGGAGTTTTTCAAAGACGGAAAAAATATCTTTGAAACTTTTTCAATTCTTTTCATTTCATTCTTTCAACTATTGTGGCACAAAGTGTGCCGACTGGAGGAGAGCGCTTAAAAGAGCTTTAAAGCCTTTTTGTGGTGCGGAGGTGCAATGAAGAGTGTGGTCATCGAATGGACACTGCACCACACTGGGAGAGAAACATTTATTATTTATTTTTCTTTCCCCCAATAATAAGCAGCGAAGCAAAGGTGTTAACAGGAGCACACCTGTTGCTGAGCTTTGCCGAGCCTTCTTGAAGAAATGGTAGTGATTAGCTGCGGCTAAATAGTTCTATTTATTAAGAAAGGAACTTTTAAAGAGGAAACCTGAGCAGTATGGAGCATCCTTAATTCTCACTCAATATCAATTATTAAGTGCATACCCTTTTTCGGAATACTTTTTTTGTCACATAATTAACCCTTGCTTTCATCACGCAGAGCTAGCAGATTGGGAAATTCATCAAAAGCTACGCGGTGGTAGGCTAACAGGAAATTTAATGGTTTTTTGGCCATGTATATCCCCAAATCCCTAAAATAGCTCATCAGTCAATTATTACTACACTTTCTGTGCTGCACGCTACAATAATAATAATGGAAGGTGATGAACCCTAATTCCTTTTAGGATGTTGCAACGCACGCACACAATGACAGTCACAATAAAAGCTGAAATTAGAAGAAAACGCATAATAAGGTTTCTCTGGTGGCTTTGCCTGCACACAGGAAAAGAAATAGACTGAAGAGACGAGTGTGAGGAAATCAGCAGACAGACATTGTTGAGTAAGTAAAGAAGAAACTGAAGGCTGACTCCTCCATTTTTATGGAGTCTCACTTTTAAGAATAAACTGTGAAGAAATTGGGCACTGAAAATAATATTTTTTATAAAAAAACTAATGTGGAGGTATTTGAACACTATTATGATTGCATAACTTACAAACGTACGTTTGCTCTGTTAAAAACAACAGTTGGCTACCACTGCCACCACCAACGCCAACTACCACCTCCACATTAAGCAGAAGAGGAACGACGTGAAGAAAAAAGCGTGAAATTGTGGATATTTTTCACACCTTGTCATTTTGAGTTCTTTCTGGTGTACGAACGAAACGAAACAAGGCTCTGATCTTCTATTTCGAAAGGTTTAACCCTTTTCTTACAATTTTTTTGTAGTCCCCAAGTCGCTTGAATGGAAGAATTGAAAAGAAAAGAGCGAAGAGAACATCAGGAGCAATAATGCTTCTTTCATCTCCAAGTCGCGCATGCATATGCAGATATGTGGCGTATTTACTAACATGATACAAGGAATAAAATAAAATTGTAAATGGAATAATAGAAAAAGCTAAAAAGCCATTGACGGGGTAGTGACTTTGGAGAATTCCATTGAAAAGGGGAAAATAAAATAAAATGTACGACTTCACAATGAATTTGATTTCCACAGAATGATAGAGAAAGAAAGAAAGATTCATTAATGGAGAAGAAGAGATGTGAACATGAGTGTATGTATCTGTTTTTATAATGTGTGATGTGAGCATTATTGTGAAGTCGAGCTGAGGGCTTGCATCGCCTCCACCTCCTCATCCACCTCCTTAGTCAGTCACTCAGTTAAATACATTGAGTAAAATCCTACTTTTCTCATTATTTTATTATGCCTTGAAAAGGGGAGTTCTGAAACAATGCGACGACATGTTGTTTTTTCTCCTCTCTGCCTCCATTGTTCCCTATTATGCTGATTGTTTGGGCATAGTGATGGAGTCTCGTCATTTCCTGCAGGTTTCTCACAGGTAGAGTCCCTTGTTTCTCAATTTTGGTTGATTGTCACAATGAGACAAAAAAGACGATTTTCATACGAACTCGGTTTTCAAAACGAAACATTCAAATAAAAAAAGTCTTTCTCTGACTTTTCCTTTTTTGCAAGTCACCTTACCCCTTTTCTTTATTTTATTTATTGAATGTCGCCAATCCAATCCAACTTTGTATTTAAAGTATTTTATTTCTATTTCAATTCAACGGAACAAGTTTCTCGTTAGTTAAAAATGCATGGGAAATTATGCACAACAAAGGAAAGGACACATCACATCCTCTAAAAATCTTTTCTCAAAAAATAAATCCCATTCTGACAATTGTGATCAATCGTGTCAAACCGTCAATCCCATTAAAACCAAAAGTAGGATACGTATATAGACTAAATTAAATTACTGGTTTACATTTTCAAAAAAAATTGGTACGCTCATTCCCACCGCCGTCACCGTCACAGTCGCCAGCATCCACCGACCCGTTAAAATTTGACGAGGGATGGAATGGAGATGCGACCGGATGATTCATACTTTGAGAGAGTTGCCATATGGCTTCGTTCATTCATACCATTCACAGACGTAACCAGATCTCCAATTATTGATGACGATGCCCACAGCTGAGTGCACCGCAGTAGTCGCGTCAGTCTAATGACGACATGTCCATTTTACATGACCAAGCGAATAACGTTGGGACATGGCTCAGAAGCAGTTGGGTAAGAAGAAGACGGAGAAATGTGATGTAAGAGTAACATATGAAAATGCATGTTGAGTGACACCAGCCAACCAAACATCAAACACCCAGCATTTCTCCAGCTTTCTTCCTCTTCTTCTCCTCCTCCTCCTACGCCTCACTCACTCTTTCTGTCCCAAACTCCAGCAGACCATGAAGAGGGATTTTTGCGTAAGTAATGTGTGTTACTTGCGTATGTATGTAACGTTAGGTGAACAAAGGAACGTACTAGCGTATTAAATCCAACATTATTTTTTTTGAAAAGAGAAGCCAGACAGGAAGAAAGGATTCTTTTCTTCCGCTCTCCAGAGCCCCATAATGAAAATAAATTTCTCCATGACAACCCGAAAAAGTAATGTGGATAGGCAGGAGTCCATGAAGTAGAAGGAGACGATAATGGACTTCAATCAATCAGTTACTATATAAAATATGTAGCTCCAAACACGGAAAAAAGTGGAATGGAATGGAATAACCCCGGCGGAGTCGGATCGGTTCCTAGCCGCATGGTAATAGTGGAGAAACGTTCATCCGTAATAATAAATAATACAGAAAAAATGAGATGGAAATATGATGATGAAGTTGATGAAATGAAAGCATTCATTCAAAAACAACTCTGAAAATTGACAGCAGTCACTTTTCATTCGTTTCTCCTTTTCCTTGATCATGTCAAACCCAAAAACACATCATCCACACTCACTCACACACACCACAGTGTTAGAATTACTATCATGTAGTTACCATGTTCCACATTTTTTGCAACATGAACACAATGATAAATCTTTTTCTCCTTCCAAATAATCTTCCGTTTCCACCTGGTTTCCCATTCATTTATTTCCCTATTACATCACATTATTTGATTTTCAAAGGGATTCTCTTATATTTTACAATCCCATCTTTTTTCTTCTCATGCATCCATTCCATGCATCCATCCATGAACTTGCAATATAGATTTTTTCCACCATTATCTACTTTGTGTGTGTGTGTCATCTTTTTGGGAAAAAATGTAACCATACGCATACTCATATTACACACAACAAACAAGGAGCAAAAGAATGTCCATAACAATGTAAAATCCCCATTATTATTTCCCTTTAAACCTTTAAAATCTTCTTAACGGTAATACCATAATCAAATTAGCGAGAGTTGAGTTAAAAAGGAGGAAAATATTTCTGTGAACTATGCTCACCGTTGAGACAAAGACAATAGAAGAATATTGAAATTCTTTCTCTGTCATTCTTCCTCATCCCATGTATCGTTTTCCTGATTATTCCA
The DNA here is from genome assembly GCA_021029165.1 of Cyphoderus albinus. Lineage (NCBI taxonomy): Eukaryota > Metazoa > Arthropoda > Collembola > Entomobryomorpha > Paronellidae > Cyphoderus > Cyphoderus albinus. Next base: position 186,644 of record VYYJ01000012.1, on the reverse strand, counting down.
GTCTGACCCTGCTAGTTGAACCGACAAAAGAGCTGAAGGAGAGTTTGATGCTGATTCCGATTATGATCGGAGCATAATGGTATCAACACCAGCACCACTTCCACGCTCCCATTAAACCACAACATCAAATCTTTCCTGCCACGGCGGATTTTTTGAGAAAATATTTCTCAGTATGAAACCTTTTTCTACCTTGTTGAGCCACTCCGCACAAGCAGCAGCAGTCTCGCTTTGTATTTAAATCCCTGGAAAACGAGGTTCTGATTCTGAAGGTTAGGTAGCCTCCTCTCATATGTACACTACGCAGGATGTCCTAAAAGGTAACCCTTTGAATTGAAGTCCTTCTTTGATCACTCGCTCGCTCTCCTCTGCTCAAGAAGACGCACAAGATTTTTTTTTGATGTTGGTAATAATAATAATGGTGCATGTCTTCTCCAGAGAACGGGTCAGCCTCCTTTTGAGCGAGATAGTAATCGTGGAATTCTGGAATGTTTTGTTTTTTCTTCTATTTTATATAATAATCATATAATAATATGACCACACCGCCATCATATCATGCCCTTACACCGCAGCATCATTGTCATCTCACCACGGGATTCCTTTTCTATCAAATTGGACTATTTATTTTATACATATTCATAGACAAACAGAAAGGGAAACGGAGAAAAAATAATAATATCAAATTGAGGAAATTCTCAAAGAATTCTCCACTTCGCTTTATTCCGATGTCATCAACAATGAATGCGACAAAGGAATGAGTGGCATCCAGACTCGAATAACAAAGAAAACTCTCTGCCTTTTAAAAAGTTGTCTGCCTGCCTTACCTACTCTCACACAGTACTCAATATTCAAGCTTTGTTCAAATCTCATTTTGTGGCAATTTTTTCAGATTGTCTTGGAAATCCGGGGTAGGATATTTTTAACCCAAGTCCAAGAAACATTATATTAGATACTTTTTTTCTTAAATTTCCTTCGTGTACGACGATGAATGGAGAGAAAAAAATTAATATTTTTTTCTTGTTGTTTGTGGGGTGGCCTTTCCCTATCATCACGTTTTGTAATTACTGCCTGGCACACAAAAAATGAAAACAATGCTTTGCGATGATGATCCTCCTTTTTCCTGAGAATCACTGAAAACTATGGAGCGACGAGATAAGAGGCAGGAGCATTGATTTGATAACGTGGCTAAGTATTTTTATAAGGCCACAGGCCTCAAACTACCTAATATGCATGTGATCTTTTCTCTGGTGCTGAGAAGAAAAAGAAGAAGGCAGGGCGTGAGAAAGGTTTTGTGCATCTTCCACCATCACGTCATCATCCATTATCCATTGACCGCCAGCGCACACACAACACAATGACTGACTGACGAAGACCCGAGGAAAAGGAGTAAATAGCCATATCTATCTTCTATTAATGTTTTCGTTTCTTCTAAAAAATAAGAGGAATTTTTACCACACAAACTGCACACGAACGAGGAGAAACTAATGATTATTGTGCGCCGATAGGTGACCTTTGTAATAATTTCTGGGGTTGATCATCATCATAACCATGATCATGACGAAATGCGCGTGTATTTTTATATAATCACATTAGAAACCCATAAACCCACCTAATTTCCCTACATTGATCAAAAATAATATTTTCTTCATAATTGGTCCTCTGACAATCAATGACTGTATCTTTTTGCATTTTAAGTGGTCATATCTCTTTCTAAGTCTTCTTACCTTCTGACCTCTACCTCCACCCTCTCTTGTGGGAGGACTTGGCTTTTCAAATGAGATGCACTTAAGGAATTATTTATTTATATCCCCCATCTTCGTGCTATTATCAACCTACAAAATTTCTTATGCGTCTGCATCATTCATAATCTTTGCATGCATCATGTAATGAAGGGAATCAAATCTTGAATCGTTCTCAAAAACTCAAAATGCTCCTCTGTCCTCCTTCAAGTTTCTCGCAATAAAGTATTTGGTTTCACCATACCAAATTTTATACAGAAAGTTACCATTTTTTATTAAGCAAGAGTTAACGTAGAGTATTCTACAGTTTGAGATGGTCTTGTTCCACTGGTACACGCCATGTCTACAGAAGGACATACGTTATACATAGAGGAAATCGATCGTCTCGTTTTATTATTCTGATCACTTAGTAAGACAATAATAATGACCGCCACAATAAGTAAAGTTATCAGCAACTTTTCTTCGTTTCCAGTGGACGACAAGGAAAGAAAAGATTAGCATGTGACCAATGAGCATTGAGCATGTAACGAATCCCGATTCGTATTCCTTTTTCATTATTGATTTTGGAATTTTTTGCTCTGTCTGATTTCTGTTTCAAGTAAAGTAGCAATAAAATAAGATCATTATGAGTCTGCTGAAGTAAGTTAGAGACGGCAAGTTTTTCGATGCAGGAGAAACTTAATGCTAAAAAACCATATACCCTCATTTTAACCTACCATATTTCATAATGCTTCTGCTCGAGGTACAAAGCTGATCATAAAAATTAATGTATGTGTGATAAAGTTGTGGAGTGCATACTTAACTGAAAGTTTGAAAAAATTAATAGGCAACATACCATGACTTCCACAACAACATCGCCATAAAAACCATGTTCTGTCGCCATGTCCCGTATACCAAGCAACGGCTCTCAATTTACTCCATGCAAGGCATTTTGACTCGCGAAAAAATATTGTTACAGATAAAGCTCAGCGCGGACAAGTCAAGGGGAAGGAAGCATTTTTATTTCATAACCTATGTACTCACACTTTCTAAATAAATATGCAAAAGGATGGATGAGAAAAGTTGAATAAATGAAATGAAATGGAACACGAATATCGGCATGTAATGACAAATAAGTAGCAGAAAGATGCATTGATAGCTAATGAATATCTAAACGCTTTGATAATTTTCTGAGTGTCTCGTCTTCCAGTACGTTCGACACTTGTAAGCCGTTAGAATGAATTTGTAAGGCCTGGTTAAGTAGATATGTATTGGAGAATCATACAACTGAACTGTCCAAAAATGATGAGAAGGAACAAGCAAGTGAGTGTGATACTATTTTGGTGATACTCGCCACCGTATTACTAAAACAAGAGTGAAATCATGGATTTACATAATACATTCAAACATTCGTTGAGACTTTTGCTGGATGCAAAGCGTCATTTTGTCAAACGATTGTCTCTCTGCCTAGTCGCCATTTTGACCTGAAGTCGATACAGTCAACTAACATTTGCTCCATATTCCAGTCCTAGCCCGACTTGAGTGATCTTATTTAGCATAACTACGAATACTTCAGAATTGCAGAAAGGTGAAAAATCAAGTTCAAAATTTAGCAAAAAACTTCAAAATTAATTTAAAAAATCGTTTCTAACGTTTACATATTTTTACAACAAATTTTTCAAAAACCACCTGTTCTTTTTATGTGTGCAGATTGTGCGATTTCAAACCGGAAAACATGGGCAGCATCCAGGAGATTGAAATGCCTAGCATCCCAGCTGATACCCAGGAAATACCCAGGGTCCCAGGGACTGAGACAACTGCCATTCAAAAGTCCGGTAGCAATAGTACCGAGGAGAACAAGGCGGAGAAAATTCGATTGACCATTGAAAGCACGAATGGGGCAAAGCGAATGATTGCACAATTGCCAACCGTCCTCCCATTTTACGAAGTCTTTAAAGTGTACAGCCAGTTAAAGGTAAAATAAACTATAAGTTATCAGTAATTATGTAAAATTATTTTTTATACGCGAAATGAAGTATCTCATTTTCTAAGATCTTGCGTTATTTGTGTTTTGTACAGCCTGCAACGGATTACTCCCAGTTTGCCAAGGTTCTTGCAGCAGGATTTGATACCACATTAATTAAGAACCTGGATGAGTTAAAACTGCGCGATAACGACCGTATCATTTTACACGAGTCTACGGCATTGTACGATACCAAAAAAAATGAGTTATGGCTGTCTCCCAAACTCGCCTTTCATTTTTCTCGCCGAGAATACAAAAATTTATCGAAGGGGAATATTACCGCCCCAGAAGAATCCCCTGCACCCGCCCCCACCCCCGAACCCGCTTCAACATCAGTCAAGCAGTCATTGGAATGGATCGCCGATATTAATTACCAACGAAACATTGAAGACATTGACATTTTTTCCGATGAATAATTTCTTGCAATGGTACATTTTCCATTTGAAAAATTAGGTGACATGCATTTTATTTTATGGGCATTATACTTATGAATTTAATTATTTCAACATTTATATTAATTGCCTTTATTATCAAAGAACTTGTCTGTTATACAAGATTCTTTTATATTACAATTTATCCTGATTCTCTACATTATATACTTATGTAATAGTGCATTGTCATGATTTCCTACAATCTGCATTTAAAGATTCTTTAACCCTAGTAAAATGCTATATCAATAAATTCAGATCGACAACCAAAAAACATCTTAGTTTTGTATTTTCATTTTGTACAAACAGTACAATTAAACCAACTTGCATAATGCCTTTTACATACATACGTTTTGTTTTAACATCGCGTCGTCGTCATCCACAAAAGAAAACGACTGTTCTGCAGCAAAAAGAAAGCATGAATCATGAATCTGATAAAAATTCAAACACATTTGAAAACACTGGCGATGGTAGCTGACTGGACGAGTGAGTAAAAAAGGAAATAAAAAGGATCTGACTGACTGAACTGAAATGTGTGAACAGAACAAGTGTTTGGCGAGAAGTCGAAGATGGTGACTATAAAAGAGTTTTAAAAGCAGGCATCAACACCAAACTCATTCACTCGTCAGCATTCAATTTACCATTCTCTCAGTCACTTCAGTTACAGCATCAGATCATCATCGTGACGGAATGGATCCACCTTCTTTTTTCAATGCTCTTGTTATTCAAGTACTCCAGAGTCCGGACTCCGAAGAGTCAGTGTTTTATTCTTATTTTTTGATTGTATATGAGCGGTATATGATGATGGTGCATTACCAAGAATTTCCGGAGAAGTAAGGGCAAGAAGCGAGCGATGTGATGCAACAAGTACTCTTTGGAGAACAAGGATGCATTAGCTATATTTTTGTCAAGATGAAATGGAGGATGTGCCTCCGTACTTGATTTTTTATGAAAAATATCAGACGAGGAAATCAAGCTTGGCTTAATATGGCTGAAATTTTCTAATGATAACAAATAGCCAGAGCAACAACAAAGCCAATATGCAACAAGCTTCTCAACAACGGCAGCAGCTATTTTATTTTATTTCGCCTTATGGAGAAGGAAGCGAAGAGAGAAAGAGAAGAGCTTCTTTTGTAAAGTTGACGTTTTGTCTTGATGAGGTTGAGATGAAATGGAAAAAAGAAGAGACTCTGTTGTTCTGATCTGTTGCTGTGTATGTGAGTGAGTGTTATTGTATATAGTTGTATTGAACAAAATGCACATACTCTCTACTTACTCAACTTAAACTAGGAATATTTCCCTTTTGAATTGGATCCATCATCATTCATCCATTCCGATTGAAAGCGGAGATAAAATGGAGATTCGAAGGAGAAAATGCTCACACTCACGGAGAAGTCGTTTCATGATGAGATGAGTGGATGTGAGTAGGTACATTTTTATATTATTATGTAGATGGAGGTGAAGACAGAACAAAGTGTAATGAAATGATTGTCATGATGATGATGATGATGAAGCAGGTGATTACAATTTATTATTTTGGTGTAATTAATAAACACATGTAAGAGCACACAGCATGTTGTGTATACATGGTTTATCCACTCACGCATTTTTATCTTTTCCCCTGAGTGAACATGAGACACGTTCTCAGAGACTTCTCTCTTTTCACTCTTTTCCCCCTTCTACTTGAGTCGAACTTTTTTATTCTATGAATATTTAAGAGATCCACTTGTGTGTATGTATTTATTTATCTATTTATTATGATGCGTTGGCGATGCGTGAGATGTTTAAGTAACTGTGTCAAAATGGCTGGAATTGATTCTTTTTTAAAAAGCCTAAATTAATCTAATTACAGTAGTTTTACAATTTACATCGATAAATCAAATCGAAACGGTTTATTTTCCTACAATTGATATGTATATTAGATGCAGATTAGTATGTACGTAAATGGGATTTCAGAGATGGATGAAATGAAGCCGTTAAAAACGAAGCTTCTTTCTAACCTAAACGTATAGAGTAAACGTTTTACCCCTTTCCTCCTTCAGTTTCTCTACTTTTCAATTCTACGATAGCGAAAACGAGCAAAAAATGGAAAAGGTGCAGCAGGAGTGTTTTAATCGAAAATGGAAGTGCATCGAAGCAAGAACAGCAGTAGGAAATTTGACGAATGAATGATGCAATTAGAGAAGGACACCAGATAAGACCACGACCCTCCATCATCATCGCCGCTACATCACCACCACCATCACCAATTTCACTCGAATCAATCCAAAAATTTCATTTTCTCTTACACAAAATGACTATTTTTTTGTACTGCTCCACAACCCGTTCCATTGTATTTGTATCATCGTAGCTGTGGAGATGTATTCGACTTTGGCTCTTCCTTCTCTATGTCTCTCCACTTTGATTAAATTTTTTCCTAAGTCAGGCTAGCCACCACAGAAAATAAACTGTTTTATTGCTTCTGCTTCTGTTTTTCATCATTGCACACATCACTTGTCCTTTTTTGTTGTGTGTGGTGCCATTATTAAAATTTTCTTTTGCAAGTGGTTCCCAGCACCAGCTCTTATCACTCACAACTACCACATCGCATATCATCAGGATGATCCTCATCAAGAAACAATATACATTATCCAGTAGCAGTTATCCAGCACTAATAATAATAATAGCACTGTTCCATCATTCGAGCAAAAAATAAAAAGATGAAGACACAACAGAGCGAGAGGAGAAAAGAAGAGAGCAGAGCAGAAAAGGATTGCACAACAAAAGGAAAGAGCAAAAAAACATGTTCTGTGAGAGAGCGACTAATGACGATGAGAATGATGATGATGGCAATCCATGTTCTCAATTCAATCCAATGTTAGCAGACTCACGAAACAGCAAGAGAGAACATGATCTACGATGGTGTCGCCAACGTTTCAGAACAAGGTTTTAGTTTAGTGTAAATGTGCGCGCAACTTCTTGCTCGCTACTGTATTTCGTTTCTTCATTCTTTTCGAGAAAGAATAAAATGAGACTTTGAGACGTTTTTCTTCTTTGACTGGACTCATATATTCTCTTCGCTTGAATGTGGTGGTAGAATCCAGTAGCGCAAGCAAGCTACAAATAAAAAAGAATTATTCTTAGCCGAAGCCAAGTGCGTCTCTCACTGATTCTGTTCAGTGTTGCGAGATTGGAGAGGAAACCATTTGTGTCTTTTTCATCTTGCCTTAACTTACTCGCGTCCAGTCGATAATTCTCACTTTGCAATGAGCCAAACTCGTCCATCCGAGCAAGCAAGGCTCTACCAGACACCAAGCAGTGACTCTGCTCAACTTCAACCCTCTTTTTTAGGTTTAAAAATCGAAAACAAAATTTATTTCATGGACTTTTTTTCTGGTAGTTTTTTTCTTTGTCGTGTGGTTTTTGTCTTTCCCCTACTCCACCACTACAACTGATTGAACAAAGCCCGGTGGCATGACGTTGTGTGATGTTGATGTCGGTTCGAAAATTATTGCAGCCGCTTTTAAAAAATATGCAATGTTCGATATTCTATTATTATCGTGAGGATTGAACGGGATAATTTGATGTTGAGTGAGGAGAGTAGACGATTAAAAATAAGTAAGTAATCATGGACATTTTTTGGAACTTATTAAAGAGAGGAAGTTCATTTCACGGGCTTTTGACAAGGATACAAGCGTGCAAAAGAGCCGGGTGACGCGGAGCAAATTAATAGAAAATAGATACACGTCAACGAGATCCATCTGTGTCGGTAAAAATGCTTACACAATAAATGAATGCATGACCACGTGGCTCAGAGTTCCCAGTTGAAAAATGAGATTTCGGCGAAGACGAAAAACGTGTGAGAGTGAGAGTCACTTTCTTTTCTCGCCTCAGCTGAAAAAAGTTAATTCAAAGTCAATGGGCCGCTTCGTTCGGGAGGAACTGGGACTTGAGAGCAGGAAGCTGTCCCAAATAACATTTCACAGTCAGTATTAAATATATTTTTCTCTCTAGATGAAAATGTCCCATCACGAATTTCTAATGAGATGAAGTAGAGCAAGAGCAAGAGCGAGCACAATTTTTTAGGGCTTCTCTTCTGCAAAACTTGCAGATCGATACGCGGTGGATGACACATTGTAAATTCACACCAGGTCCCAGAGAGTGGAACATGAAGAATTTCCCTCTTAAACAAGTCAAATGCGTTACGTAAGGTTACGTTACGAGACCAGCAATTTTTTTATAAAAGCCTGTCCTCCGTTGGTTCGCTTAATATAGTATTCAGCAGAGTCATTCATAAATCGGAACGAGATGGAAAAATAATATGGAGCATTTTACCCTTCCTGTATTTATTACCCACTTCACGTTACAATTTATTCACTGGGAGAGAAAGGAGAGTGGAGTCGAGTCCAGATTATGCTCTTCAAACTTTTTTTGGAAAACGATATGAAAATGAAACGAAGCTCAGTCTGAAATGAAAATCACCTCCTTGTCATTTTAGTTCGCTGAGTTCCTCTAATCAAGTTGAAACACGCGAGGAGCTGAGCTAGAAATAAGTTGTGGTAAACCTTTTGGAAACCTGAGAAGAGAAGCCACATGGACCGGACTTGAAGGAGCCAAACCTTTACGCTACAGACAAACTGAAAATCAAAACTATTTCACAACAATCCATATTTATTTCATATTTTCATATGCAATTCAAGATTTTTAAAAAGAGCTATCTAATGCACATACATAAACTGTATTTTTAGAAAACAACGAGATATTTCCGTTTCCAGTGGCCTACGTTAAATGTTTTCAGTCTACCTGTGCGATAGTGTGAGCTAAGTAAATTTTAGGCTGGATAATAGTTGTGTCTATTACGTCATTGAGGGGAAGATGATCTGACTATATTTTTCCAAGTATTTTTAGAAACTGGCTCAATTTGATATGACACACCATATCATTACTATTATCACCGGAGAACATCATTTTCCAACGATTATTATTTATTTATCTGAGTCTCACTCTCTTACTCAGGTAACCCCAGTCATTGTTTCTTCAATACGAAGAAGGCATTTTTCTGCTGTGTTATTTGGTCGGACACAGAGGGAATGTAATAATCACATAAGTACAGGTTATTTACCTAATTCCATTTCATTTTCCACCGTCACCGCTCGCTCGCTCTCTCTCTCCCTTTCACCGTCACTGTCTGCTCGCTGACCGTTTTCCTTGCCTTAGCCACTTGTTAAATGCAAAAAGGATGATCCTTCCGTCCATTCGAACGAGGACTCAACTCAACTCGACCTGAACATTATTACCGTCGTCATTATTATTATTATGATTATTGCTACCATTTTTTCCTTCTTCTAAACCATAATCCTCTCACTGTCTTCAACAATTTTATGATTCCCTTTTTCTTATTGTTTGTGGGTTTGAGGACGGAAGACGACTTGACTATTTGGAGAGCGAGAGAGGATTAAGGAGCCATCATCATTCTATTTAGAAGACTCATACTTTTATAAAGTGAATGAGACGACGCACTTTTCTCTAAAGCACCGCAACTATCTTGCTATCATCTATCTCTCTCTGAGGTTGTTCGTTCGTGGGTTTTGTTTCGTTACTCCTTGTGACCACAATAAAGAAATCGTTCATTTTATGACACAATTATACTTTGTGTGTGACCATATGCGCAGGATGGCACGCAACTCTGACTTTGTCTCGCTTTGCTTGCTCTTGTACCGTATGCCTTGTTCAGAGTCGCATCACACAGTGATAACAATTTTTCGTCAAAACAATAAATTCAGGTCACATGTGTAATTTGACCTTTTCCTCGGGGCACCACCAAATTTTATTTTTTAAATAAATAAACACATGTACATAGTATTTTATATGTGATCTGATCTGATATTGACTTGAGCAAACAAGGTAGGTAGGTAGCTTTTAAATTTTCTCATTCTCACAGAGACACTGGAGATTTGTGAGGAGTGATAAGAAATTGCCAAATTTGAGTGGGTCTAAAGGAGGAGAAACAAAATAGGCGGTGACCACGCAATAGCCAAGTGGTGAGGAATTTCATAGACATCACAACTCACAACTTACATGATCACTAAAATATAAATTAGGAAAGGAAATCTTTCCTTTTGCAATGCGTCTGCAAAGACGAAATGAGCCAGCCAGCCTTACTATATTTATTTATGCAAATTAAAATAAATAAATAAAACTATCAATGATTTTTATTGACAATGGTGATATTGATTGGATTACGGATTGGGAATCAATAAAAGGACTAATCATAAAAATATTGTCTTCTCTTATATAATGCGAGAAGTTGATCTTATCAAAGCCTTCACTTCGTTTCACTCTCATCCCATCCCATCGTCATCGTCTTCCTCATCATTTATGACACTGAGCAAATTTGTTAGTTGCGAAGAAACATGCTCGCATCTCATCATCATTGCCACTGTCCATTTGTACCCGCGTAATCATCATCAACATCATCAAACGTGTAAGAGACATGCCAACTTGTCAAATTGAGTTGACGAAAAAAAATGAAAATATTAATAATGGAGTGTAATATCTGCTTATTAGCATTAATATTATTATCATTATTATTATTCAATACTAATCATGATCAGGTAAAGTCAGCAGGGGCGAAGCAAGTGTGACGATGGGCCACTCACTCACTCACTCACACCACTTTGCTCATGGTCACTTAATTTCCTTGTGTCGCCGCATGCTTCTCTTCGTTGAAGATTCCCTTTGACTCGAGAAGCGACACCCGAGTGAGAGGTGATCTGTGTAAGGAAACGAATCCACCTGACAATCCGCTTGTTTGCATAATGATTAGTATTTATTTGTATTTTATTATTTCATATATTTATTATTGCACAATGGCAATAATCATAATTTTTACACTTGCCTTTTCTGCAGTAGTTCGCCTATCAAATCTCTTTTAGTTAGTCATCAGACAAGTCACTAACTTTTTATTAGGATTATTATGTATTTGTTTGCAGTTGACATAAATAAATAGCGTTGAAGGAGAGAAAAAACTGGATTTTTTCTCTACTTTATTGTTAAGCTCGCTTCTTTGAGATGCAAAAAATATCCCCGTCAAATAACAGGTTTTTTTCAACGACCAAGAACCAAAAGCGAAGTTTTGGGCAAAAGTGAAGATGAGCAGAGCAAGAGCAAGACAACAGATGGACAGTCGGACGCGGATGGAGAATCTTCTTGGTAATATAATCGCACATTTATGACCAACTTAACCAGCGTTACAATGCATTTCTGCACTAATGCCCCACACGCCACACCAGCCAGTGGAATGTCGAAGGAAGATGGAAATTTCTCCTAGAAACACACAAACTTTGTCAAAATTTACTTTTCCAATTTTTCGCTCTCACAAAAGTCAACACTCCTACAACCTCATTTTCTCCACTCGAAATGACACCGTATAATTTCTGTACACACGTTGAATGCATATCATCCATGTAGATGGATGTTTACTTGCTCGCAACCAGAAAAAACTTCCCGTTTTCTGGAATACTTGATTAATGATGTTACGCAATGCTCTTTATACATCAACATCGCATCACATCATCCACCTAGCTCCGCCATGGAATGTTCTAGTGTTCATCTAACTAACATTTGTAACGTACCTTCACACTTCACACATAACATATTTTGGCGTGAACTCTTGTAATTGGATTATTTTTTGCGGTTTGTCACCTCCGCCGATGTTACAACAGCAAGCAAACAAGATCATTGCTTGCCTTTTGCCATTGCCTTTCCATTTTCACTCTTGGGGAATCCTTTGATTTTCCACCCGTTTCTCCAGCAGCATAGACACGACAAGCCGGATACAGAATAGAGAATGGAGAAAAAAGCCACACACATGAGCTCATGAATGATAAAATTATAAAAGGGAAGCCGTTCAGGCGCATTACTCTGAAACCTACAATGTTAAATATTGCGTGAGTGTTTCATGATGAGTGAGTAAACGTGTGAGCTTTCCCATTTTTCCTCGCTCGCCTCTTTATTAAGAATAGTTAATTAAAGCAAAATATCATCCCCATCATCACCTCAGTCGACTCAACACTCCCACACGTTGACACAACTACCTTCAGGATGTTGATGGAGGAGAGGAAGCCAAAGAAGAAAAAATAAGATGGAATGATGATTTTTCGTGTACAAAAGCTTATCATAATCCTTTTCACAGACAGAGTCACAGGAAAAAAGTATCATTGATAGGATTAGAGAATAGAAGATCAAGGCCAGAAATACTCCAGGGACTTGCGGAGGAGAGAATTATTATTACTATTAGCATTGGGTGAATAGCTGTCAGGTCATCATCATTCGAGTCGCCACCATCATCATGTCATCTATACACGCGTAATTACATACTACACATTCTCAATCTTTCTCTGCGAAAGACAAAAGATACGAGAGAGAGAGGAGAGAAATGTGAAAGAGGCTGCAGCTGGGCTCAAGAAGCAGGCGGATCTATAATATTATTCTGTGTCGTTTAGATTCACGAAAAAATAAAATTACGATACTGCGCCCCATATAAGGGAATATCCCATAAAAAGAGAGTCCATCATCCCTCTCATCTTCTGTAATTATTCCCCAGCTCAACTCAGCTCAGCTAAACTCTTTCAAGAGCCCAGACGAGTCAGAATTAGAAGTCTGAAAAGTATCGTATTAAGTAAAAAACTGCTCAGCTTCGCAGTCAGCCTTCTTAAGAATCTTTATTGCTGGAAGAAATAAAATGGTAATAATAATAGCAATCTGGGTAATAATAATAAACGGAAAATGAAAAGAGTAAAAAACAAAATGGTGAACAAGGTGAGAATGATGATCACCCAACGATGTGGACAACAACATAACGCAACACTTCATCTGCAGCAGCGGACAAAAAACAATGGCAAAATCCTCATTATCAACACATTGGTGCCATCACATCAACATTCAGCATCATCACTATTTATTATGAACTGTTAAAAGACAACAGGAGCTTTTTGTTCAGGAAAATTGTTGCTGTTCAGAATTGACTCCCTTTTCCGTGAAATTTTATGGCTCTACTAATGACCATCCGCTGATGATCCTTCCTCATAGGAAGAGGTGAATGGAGCTGATTTCTTATTTACTATTATTCATGATCTTGAATGAGGATACAAGAAAAATAAATAGTTTAGTCCATCCATCCATTTTTTCATCCTTCGTCAATGAAGAAGGGCTCGAGCTCTACACTCTGCGCACATTTGTTTTTACAGTTGTTTTGGGGATCTCGGGCAACAAGAAACGCGTGTCTTTGCACATTGAACAAGTTTTTTTTATTTTCAAAAAGGTTGAACTGTTGATTGAGCTTAGTAATTACATTTTTATGCAAGGGTGTAAAAAGCGGAGGGAGACTAAAAAAAAGTTCCTCATCTGAGCATGAACATGTGGACACAAGCCGTTGTTTTATGCTTTATATTGTATGAAAAATTGAATTGAGTGTTGATGAAGAGGATGGAGTGTGCGATGCGTCGCGTGTGCATGTGCCTGGAGAGAAAACGGGAGCTTTTGTGAGTAAAATGACGATATGACGAGACTTCATTTTACCATGTGTGTGATCACGATGCATCCGGACATTTGAATAATGTAGTTTTCCCATAAAAATAGAAACCAAAGGAATAAAATATTTTCAGAGCGCATTGCGTTCGTCTGGTTTTACGTATCTGGAGAAATGAAAGGAAACGCGGTTGAATGGAATCCAGTTTTGATGATGTGTCACGTCAACTAGAAAAAATAAACTGGCAAACACTAGAGTGCGTGTGCTCACTGCTCAAAGAGTAGGAAATTAGAATTGTCAGTGTTTTGCTCTCGTAGTTTCATCCTGTTTATGAATCAATGTTTCGCTAGTTGAGCCCGACTTTTTTTCTTGTGACAGACGTGCCTTTGATTAGCTTACAATAATCAGCTCGGTTTTCTAACTAAAAACTAAACATCCGATATCTGCCTAAACTAAATATTATGCGTTTCTCCTTGGTGCAGGCAGAGATGGGGTAGCCTTTCCTCTACACCTTGTGGCTGAAGCCACTTTATTACGTCACATTTGTTGCGGCCGTGTTGTCATAAATGGAAAATGAGAGGGTTTCACGTGAAAATTACTAAGTAAATAAATAAACTATAGAGTTAAAACTGTGTTGAAACAGATTTATTGATTGACTTGGGCTAAAAAGTGAAATCATTGTTTTTAAACGTGTGCCTTCGTTTAAGGCCAGAGGCGTATTTAAATTTAAAAGCGGAAGTAGCTATTTTTAACGGCTGTAAATACAGATTAACAGAGAGAATGAATAAATTAAATTACAAAAGCGAGTAATTAAAGATTGACTGAATGGTCTATAAATTTTTAAAATGACTTTTATGTGTGCTAGTGTTGAACTGAAACAAAAGTGAATTTCAACACATTTTCAATTTTCATAAGACTCATGCCTGCCTCCGCCTCCCATTATTTCAGTTGGAGTGGGGCACTGTACTGCCACGCAAGCAGAGGAAAATTACTGCTGATTGTGCCCACTACACATTAATTAATTAGGCAATTAACTAATTAATAGTGTAATAAAAAGGTACTCGCCGTTTCTCTAGGGCTATGGAAGTGTTGTGTACATGGCAGCTCAGCTCCCATCGACACTCCCTCCAGTTAATCTCATCACTTTCGAGATAAGTGTCTCATGACAGGCAGGATGAGAACCACTTTTTTAATTCTTTGTCAAACTCGACAATTTTCAAATTAATTGGTGCACACACTCAAGAAAATCTGTCTGAACTTTAAAGCAACGCAAAGTGAGGTACACTCCTGTCGGTAGATTTTTGCTGAAAAGTGTGATAACATTGATCGATATAAATATAATGATAAGAGAGCAATTTTCATTAAAGCTTTATTACTACTTTCAGTAATTGAGTTAATTGTAATGAAAATAGCAGAGTTGATGAACATGCTGAGAGAAAAGTGGTAAACAATCAACCTTCTTGTTCTTACTTGTGGTGGACATTAAGTAAATAACTAAGCTCAATATCACACTAATGTTCAGCCGTGAGCATTTAATCAAGGTAGAACTACATGCAAATATTTATGCCGGTTCGTTTAATTTTTTTAAAATCCTCTCAGGCTGAAGCTACCTTGAAATAATCTAGGTAATAGAAATTGAAAAGCATACACTCCTTTGATTAAGCACTGATACCATTGTGATGATAAGGAACGCAGAGTGACATCGCATCGACCGACACGACATGAAAATGAAAAAAAAAATGTTACAATGATCTCTCTGTTCTTCTACCCTTCTTCTAATTTCCATTTAAATACCACTTAAATCTTTGCTCTCTAGGGTTGTCAATTGAGATCAGAAGACAATTTATGAGTGTAAGGTTGAGATTCCGACTTAAACAATGTCAATCACGTTTTTGTATAACACCACTTTAGATTTCATAATGTCCTCAGGTCAAAAACGAATAGAATCAGATTGTTTGGTTTGATTACTCAAACAGGCGAAGGAATCAATAAGAATTGGAATTGAAAGTGAATTATGATTAGAATTAGTGCATAACCTACAGAAAGGCAGATAGAGAAGGAAAAGGGTTGAGCAGTTGACTTGTTGTGCAAACGTAACGAGTGAGAAGTCCGACTCGTGGAATGTCAATGACGATGACGATGACAAAGATCTTTTTGTAATGTCTAGTCAAGAATGTACCTTACTTGCCCCACCACTGTGGATGTCTATGTCGATGACGTCGATGCTCGACTCAATACTGATTGATTGCTAGAGCGAAATAGGCAATTTACTTTTATTTTATTAGAATTACTTCGCTTTGCTAAATACCTTTAAAAAAATTACTTTCAGCTTATCTTTGATTGTATCATAAACGCAGAGTTATTTAATGGTGTGACCGCTGCTACCGCAACTAACTTCTGCAACTCCTCCAATAATTGACAGGCTGAGGCAAGCGTTTAATTCAATTTTTCGAAGGGGAAAAAGGCGAAAACAATTTTTATTACAACATTAAATACATGGGCTTGATAAAAGATTTTTTGATTACGCCACTTGGTCAAATGGGAAATAAAATAAATCACGCTGGAATTACACATTAAACCACTGTGCTGCAATACGCTACTTCTAAAATTGATTTTCATGTCGTAGTGGGTCTTTGGTGGTCTAATTGCTTTTTATTTTATTTTTAAATATAAAATATTAAGTAAGTAGGTACTTAGCTTTTTAATTATCTTCAGTCCCTAATGGGATTATTAAATAATTTGGAGAATGCTCCAACTTGGACTTTTGTCAACCGCCCTCCATCCATCTAACTCAAACTCAAATTAAATTCTAGTGGCACTAAAAGAAACATGGAACTCAGAAAGTCATAACTTTTATAAAATGCGGCATGTCACGTTCCTCAACCAGTGTCGGGGCACGTGCAACACTGGTCAGTATTGTCGTCGGTGTGCCACTCTTTACAATTTTACCATTATTTTACGAGGCGGACAAACGTGTTGCATCAAAATATATTGGTGTATTTATTCCATCTATCAATTATTTCGCCTTAGTATTTTAGCCTTCAAACGAAGATTGCATAGTAAAAATGGGAGTAGCAAATCAAAGCATTGTTATTAAAGTGCAAGCTTGTTACTTTATTAACTGACGTTGTAAATGTGCAAGTAGCCATTATTAGAATTGCAACAAACGTGACATACTTTATCGCTGCCACCGCCACTATACTACCACCATTTATTTTTCAATTTGCAATTCTTTTCTTATGAAGGTACTAACTACTTCAAAAATTGATTTTTATCGTAGTTTCGTCTTGTAAAGTAATTTTCAGACCAATAACGTACATTTTGTTAATAATGTTTACTAAATGTACACTTGTTTACAACTAAGTCCATAAAAATATTCCATTCCATTCATCTACGCAATCGAACGACTCGAACTCCGATATCAATTCTCTCTGAAAAAAAGTCAACCAAACCCCCATTTTACATTTCAAGATCATCTCATATCATCATCATCATCATCGTCAACATCCATTTTCCCTTCAATTACAATCATTTAAGTGCACATTGTAACCATTATGCAGTAGCAGTTAAGTAGTTCACTATCAATAAAAAGTGATAAATGTCTTTTCAATAAAAGAACACTTTCCGCTTCATGCATCTTTCATGCTTGCCAATATCTGATAAGATTGTATTATTATTATTATTTTATTATGGATCATTGACGCTATGATTCTTAAGTGCCATGACAAGACAAGACAACAGCAGCGGTGCCGGCGTGACACTCGCTGCTGTAACGGCGGAGCTCCATTGCTTCACTTACTTTACCATTTTCCCACAAAAAAGCAATTGTTGCAATCTGATGCAGTTTTCATTCCGCCACCTCACACAACAATAAAAATATATGGGGCATCTATGAAATCCCTTTTTTCTTTCTGCGACTCACTTCACTCACCTGTTTTAAGATAACCAACTGCCATTTTTCTTATTACCTATTTACTTCAATTGCTCATGTTCTGTAACTTTTATGCAATGAAATGAATCCACCGCCAAACTCGACCACCACCAAAATCATATTTTCTACATCTCAATCAGCACCAAATCTTCATTTTAGAAGCGACAGCAATAAATTACGTGCGTAACATCCACTCCAAAGCGTTAACTTCTTTTTCTTTCATTTCTTTTTTCAAGGTAGCCTCTAGTCCATCTTAGCTAAGCGAGAAGTAAGGGAGTCGTCCACTTCTTCTGCTAACTTAACTCCAACTCCACGATTATGTCAACTTGTATTGTCAAATTATTTTCTCCCTTGTAATCTCGTAATTGGATCTCATTGTTGCAGAAAAATGTATTTGTATCGAAGCAAAGATGACATCAAGCTTTTTACCACTCACACATGCAGCCTGTCTCGTCAGATTATGAGCACAAAAAGTGAGGCGAGACTGTTCAAAAGAAAAATTGATAAACCGGTACGTACGTAAACGTAAGTTGGTACACATCGGTATTTCTGTAGTAAGCTACATTCGTATAGGTACATGGCCCGCGTCGTCGTCTCACACGCTCATCATTTTCCTACTTGACTTACTTGACAGATTTTGCTCTTATTTTTTTCTGATTATTTTTTTTCTGCTAACGAGGTAACACTTTTTTAAAAGAAATCCCCGCATCGAATCTCCGCATTCTGCATTGTTGCAATGCGTTTTTTTCAATTTCAATCTTGTTAACGAACATTATGCCAATGTGCAATGCCAAACCGCACACGCACACACTCAAGCAAAAGCCGCTCGGCTCTCTCTTAAAGCGTAATGAGAATGTGGTGATGCGTTGGCGTCCGTAATAAACTGTGTGCTTGCTAGGCGCTGCTGGTATGGTACTTGATGAGTGAGCCACTTCTTACACTTTGAATTTTTGAAGACCAACGAGCCATGATATGATAAGTCTCAACTAAACCAAAAAGATTCTCTTATTAATGCAGGCAAGGCAATGAACCATTGCCTATTTTATTACTATTGACGTGAGCGAATAAAATAATGCGAGTTTTATAGAACGCACTCTCTTTTATTCCCCAATATTCTCTTTTCACAAGGTTCGATTCAAAGAAAAAGAGATGATGATAAGAAGATTGTCAACATTGGTCTTGGTCGTTGTCGTCGTGGTTTACTTGTAATATCCTCATTACCACCATCATCAAACGAGATGTCTTTTACTAAACTACAACCAACGAGACACATACATAATAATACAATTTATTTTTTGTCATGAACGCACGCGGCGTCAATCATCACATCAGCATCTCTTTGTCGAAGAAAAATAAGAAGCTCTCTGTTCGGTCTGTGCAGCCAGAATCTTCTAGTTTTCCTTCAACTCGAAACAAAATTCATGCTTTATCACCATCAACTTCATTCTTTTAGTATTTTGTAGCTTTTGATTATTTTTCCCTATTACAACATTTGCACTCATGCATTGCAGTCTCCACGACGAAAAATATTGTCTTGTCCCAGTTCTCATAATTCTGTCCTGGTAATGGTAATAATAAAAAACACTTAAAGGAGAGAAAATGACAATAATATTCGTATTATATTATATTATATGATGAAGATTATTATTTTTTGACGAAATTCAATGCATGATGGAATGCAATCTTCTCAACTTTTTTCATCATCGCACATACACACACACGTTAACCTTCTTAAGTTTTAATATTTTTTCACTGACACATTGCAGAAGTTTATTAGAGTGATAAAAAAGGGATAAAAAAGTATATTATGGTAATACTGCATTTCCTTCTTAACAAAAAAGTAACTCAAAAAATGGCGAATTAGTGAATGAAATGAAAGAGAGATGTGATGTGAGCAAAATCTCATTATTAAACAAAGAGCATGAAAAGAGAACGAAGGTGACAGTGACGACATTCATCTGGTGACATAATGCACGACTGCTTTTTTTTATTGCACAGATAAAGAAATGATATTCTTCTTCTTGCTCAGGCTCAGCATTTCATTTCGTTTGATTTCGTTTATCAGTACCTACTACAAAAGACGCCATTCACCTGTTTTTTTGACCACGGAAGATTATCACCCTTTTACTTATTCAAGTGACCGTTATCGCCAGTAATAATTATGACTTTATGTATCTTTGTGAAATAATTTTGGTGCTAATGTCAACATAAAAATCATCACAAATCCAATTTTATGCTCGCATCATTTTCGCCATAAAATATTGTATTTCGTTCATTTAATACGTAAAAAGTAAGAAAAATGTTTCATCTTCAGTTCTGTCGCTTCGTTGGCACAGTCACAGGGCACGAAATGAGTCAGTGTGCCAGTGCTAAAAATTATGTTCTAATCACGCCAGAGCTGGAAGCTCTCCGTCATTGAAGCATGTGAAGAGTAAGGAGCAAGTATGTGGAAAGTAGAGCAACTTTTGCTTTTTAGCTTTTGCCCGTACAAGGAAGAAAAAGTCACGTAAAGGTTATTATATAAGTAGTCATATAAAATTACATATGAAGCCTGGCGCCCAACTTTGCCCTGCATGTCTATCTTACAAAACAGAAAAGTCAGCAAAAGTTTGTCCCCTTCAACGCAAAAACAAATAGAAAAAGTTTTCCACCATGCCAAAAATCTACCAACTTCTTTTCTCCACATCTCGCTTTTCAGAGTCACGCAGTGAGTGCAACTTTACTGTTATTTAATACATGTTATTAATAACAATGTAAGAGTCTGGTCTGGCTGGACTGAACCGTTATGTTACATATGCAGCACAGTCACACATTTTTTGTCTTTCCTATATAACTAAATATGAATCTAATATATTTAGGTTTATGCTATTATTAAACATTGTGTCTCATGTGTAATAAGTCGTACATTGCAATACACTGCTTGCCGCATTCACACAGGCTATGTCTCATTTCAGCTTGTGCTTATTAATCAACTTTTTTCACAGTGTTGACTTAACTTAAGGCATGGACCAAGTTGTGCAATACGGCAATGACAATATTATGCTCTAAAAATATTACACAGTTGTTTGCATCCCTTTCTTCATCTTTTTCGTCTTATGATATGCTTCACTTGAGAAGGTGTAAAAAAACATGGCTGCTGCTCTCGTTGTCGTTGTCTCGGTTCATTTTCTCGGTTGGTCAAGAGCTTTAATAAAAAGCTTGTTCTTCCTCACCTATTTCATTTTGACATGTTGCTTCTTCTTCCTCATCGTCTTCATATTCGTATAAATCACACATATGCATTGTCTTGACTCCGAAAAGCGAACAAACATAAAACACTTCCGAGAAGAAAACTACCTTGTTATATGAAATGATATAGATAGCTAGTATTAGAATGATTTGCGTGTGACAACGGGATTGGCTGATGACAGATACATAATATAGATGGATGTCAAATAAATTCAGTGGATCTAATAAAGTGTAATTGCTGCGTAATTCAATTTACTTATTTAGAGCCATCAACTAAAAATTATTGAAAGCCTGAATAGATTTCGTCAAGTACACAACTCCAAAAAGTTGAAACAATTTAAAACAATTATTTTTTTAAGCTGTTTTTTTCCTCCAAATCCAGCAAAATTGCGTTCGTACACGTTCCCTTGTTCCTCACGATTTCGGAAGTCATGGGCAACTTAATCACCACCGTACGAGAATGGTTTCAACGATGTCGCTGCGTCCGAGGTAGGGGAGAGGAAGGAGAGACTGAGGAGACCCCAGCGCCAATAACTACCGGTGAGTGATTTAAACAATGATTTCTTTCACTGATTTTTTTTGCAAAACCCGAGGTTAAAAATGTAATTCATTTAGGAACCGACATCGTTCCGGTCGCAACCGGCGTTGTGTTCCACGGCACGTACTTAGATGATGATGGGGAGCTAGGAACCCTAGAAATTCCCCTTGGTAACGACAACTTGTCCCAGTAAGCATTCTATTATCTTCAAATAATTCTTACTATTTTATAGGTATTAACCAAAACTAAACAACAGAACCAATACATAGATCTTAAAATGGAATTTTTTGTTTGTTTTCAGGTAACAACTTAACCCGAAGGATCAAACCAGAAGACAGCAACAATCATCAAAAGTTATTAATCAACATCTCTTATTGTTTTATTTATTTACTATTTATTATAATATTAATAGCGCAGTTGCTGACGACTACGTTTGATTATCATTATATTATTATAATATATCATTTATTACAATATCTACTATTAAAAATATAAGTTCTAAAAATTTATATAACTCTGATTTGCTTTGTTACTGGGTCTGAATATGTATGAATATGCTCAATAAAAAATTTTGTTTGTTTAAAAAAAAAATCTTAAAAAAATTTATGTTTAAATGAAGGAATAAAATAATTTATGAAAAATATAACTGGATAATAGTGTTACTTATGACTTTTTATACTGGAAGAAATAGTTTTTAAAAAAAAATTCGATAAATTTCTCTGCACAGCCTTAAACATATCTACATAGTGTAACTTTTTAAAATAAAAAGCTGTGCTGTAGTCGTGTAGTCAGGATATTATTTCTCTTCCCTAGACTTCTTTAGTGCCTATATAGGTATTTAGGTATTCTACAGCTGCACATATTTGATAGCAGTTACACAAAATTATGCTAAGACGGACATAGATGTTCCAATCAACTGAATATCAGTACTTATCTTTGGAGAGGAAAAATAAAGAGCAAAGTCGACGTCTGGAGAGTAAAAACGGGATGTAATTATTATTAAGTCCAAGTGAAATGTAAACAAATGTAGGAAAATAAAGGTGCATAATAATAGCATCGGCAGCCGCAGCCACTTTTTCTCATTCTGATACCTAATTCAAATATTCCAGTCACATAAATTTTTATAGTTTTCCATTCTTCCTCCTCTCCAAATCAAAATTGATTTTCTCTTTCTCTCTCTTCTTATTTATTCTTTCTTGTTGAACAAAAAAGTAAATAAAAAGAGGAATTATGATGATTACTAATGATGGCAGAATTATTAGTAAGTGTGTGTATTCAGAAGTGGAGGAAGACGTGTCTTGACTTATTAATACAAAATATGCAGACCTCTTCTATGTAGATTGATCATCTCTAAACTCTCAAAAAACGTCGTGATTGACCATAATATATTTTTTCCAATGAAAATGAATGCCAACAAAGATGCATAGCATTACATATGCTTTCCAGGTCAGTGGTATCATCATTTCAAGTCGTTTGTTTCTTCTAAACTAATTCCATCCATTTTTTAGTTGACTGGCCGATTCGACTACATGCAGTTATTATTGCGTCGGGATGAATTTGGGTCGAAAAAAGTGGCCATTTGAAAATGAGAGAAGGCCTCTCGAAAGAAAAATCGAGCGAGAGAGTAACTAAGAACATGTTCTAATTGCATCTTCGTTTGTTTGCTCACTGTTTACTTATTTCAAAAACGTTGAGAAACTAAACATGAGTTTGTACATAAGCGCGATTAATTGCAGCTCAGTCAGACTTTTTCACCACGATTATCTGCAACAGTGTCGAACGAACCGAGTCTCGACGTCAGCGAAAGGAAACTTGTGATGAGTCACGACTCCAGCCAAAGCTATTCTTATGGCATTACATACCTACATAATCATCAAAATAATTATCATAATCAAAAAATCTCTCAGAAAATAACATCTAAGAAACAAGAAGAGGCAAACGACGTGCATACACATTTTTTTACTTTTAGTCACCATTTACTTTAAAATTTCTATTCATTAGGCTTAAAATGAGCTGTTACAACGTGTTTGAGAGACAGCGAATGCTGCTGCTGCTGTTGGGATGAAACGTTTACAAAGTCCTTTGAAAATTGTACACATCCAGAATTTGCGTCAGATCTACGTTTGTAGTATAGTAGTATGTTACATAAATGAATTAAATAAAACAAAGGCTTTATTTTGATATTATATCAAAACTCTCGTTCTGTTTGTGAAGCTGCTGTGGTCAAAGTTACATCGTGAAATGAAAATGAAACTAATGAAAGATGGCCGAGTGTTTTGAAGATTTATTACTTAATCACAATCAGAGTCTTTGAGCTATGGTATGAACTATGAACGACGTCTCGACAGAAAAAATGAAATAAAATTAGTCGAAACAAACAAGGCCATTCCTGACTTGACTATGTCGCCTTTGAAGTCGTCAACAATCCTATTTTTATTTTTACTGTTCGTAATAATCTTTTACATTTACGCATATTTTAATTGAAGCCATGCAACGAAATTATGGAGCCTTGTGCTGTATAATAGTAATAATATTATAATAATAAGTGTAATCACTGTCGTTATTTATGACGCATTACTTTACCACCACTCTGATCTTGCTGCTCCTGCTGCTGCTGTTCAGCTTTAATTTTTTTTGGAAAAGTGTAAAGGAAAACCAAGTTTAAGAAAAGCATGACGCTGCTATATGTAGTAGGTACATGTAAATTGAAAGTGTGACACAAAGGTGTAAACCATGAGTGGCTATTTAGGGGAGATAATTAAACACACGAAATGTATTTTAAATACACTTCTTTCTTACTCAATACAAAAAGTCTAACTTAATAACATCACACAAAATGAAGAATGGTTCACATCCACATTGAAGAATTCAGGCGTACAAAATTTAACTTATCATTATTTCTTATCATGTGTCATGTGTGTACTAATTCCAAATAAGTGTTAATCTAGAAAATGAACTAACTTAGCTTAAGCAACACAATTGTTTCATCGAAAAGAAAAAAAAACGCCATCGTCTCTCATTCCCTTTTTCATTTCTTTTTATCATAATTATTATTGTCGTCCTGTCACTTATTATAGAATAGAAAAAAATTATCCCAACAAGTTCGCTTGAAATAAAGCTGAGGCAGTGAATGAGTGAGTCAGTAAAAGAAATATTTCAGAAGAAAAAAGGGAAAGGGTTGGCCCTGGTGGCAAAGAAAAAACGCCACATGTTGTCGATGTCATCCATCCGTCCGTCCACCTTAACTAACAAATTCGTTAGTGAGTTTTTTTGAAGGCATAGTTTTTGATTGTGATGTTGTGTTCTCAGATTTGTTTGTTTCTTGCTGCTTAATGAAACTAAGAAAAAGGTAATGAAGAACATTCAAACGTTCAAAATGTATAATCTATGAGCTCACTCTTGAACAATACTTTTGGCATGCCCACCTTACTTCAACAACTTAAGTCTTACATTATTATCATTACGACGACGACGATGGTAATCGCAATGACATTCGTTTCTTCTTGTTAGAAAATTGACCATGTCAAATTTCAAGTATGCACTGACTGCACCGCCATCACAATTAAATATTTTATTTTATTTATTTTCTGTCTTTGCCTCTCTTTATCTTTATTAAGTGATTGGATGGAGAAAGAAGAAAAAAATTCAAACGAATTGAAATTATGCATCTGTAGCTGAACACTTGGCATACCAGCATAATTTCAATGGAATGGATGCGTGTATTTGATTTGTTGAGAAATGAATAAATTAAGAAAGAATCATTGATATTAATGAGAAGAAACGATGCGTGATTTGTTTGTCTG
This sequence comes from Cyphoderus albinus, assembly GCA_021029165.1. Lineage (NCBI taxonomy): Eukaryota > Metazoa > Arthropoda > Collembola > Entomobryomorpha > Paronellidae > Cyphoderus > Cyphoderus albinus. The sequence goes on along the minus strand of VYYJ01000012.1, from coordinate 161,470 downwards.
GTTGTTTCACGCATTGCTGTCGAACAGAAAGTGACGAGTACGCAACTCACCGCTTCGACTACTTCGTTCGTTCGAAACCGTCTGTCTGAGTCTTCCACTTACAATTAAATCCAACATGACCAATTCTTGTCTTTTAAAGTTAGAAACGATTTTCGTGGAGATGAGAGAGCAGAAAGTAGAAAGGGGATGAAAAATTGTATGCCTTTACATGAATAATTGATGAATACCTGTCTTTTTTAATTACTAGGATTCAGCTGAAATATCTATTTGAGAATGGTAATAATGGTGACCTTGATTGGTTTAAAAATCCTGTATTTTGTTTCGAATGAAATAAATGAATAACATTTCTTCAATTCTAACTTTTAATTTGAAAATTTGAAAGGAATCTCTGACTTATTGAATGAAAGTGTTTTGAAATGCGTGTTGGTGAGTAGGAGTATGGAATTTCAATGTCACAATTACCCCTTTTCTTATTAAATTCAAAGAGTAGAGCACATTCGAATCGAAGAAATAAATTTAAATTTGTTGGAATGACGAGGCTGTCAACATGCAAAGAAAAGGAATGCTACCGTTCACACACTCTGCCTTTTCTTAAATTATGCAGTCCCTAGTCCTAACCTTCAATCACATTCCATTTCATTTCCGAAAGATATAAATTACACAGGTGTGCAAAAAGGTCAAAGAGCAAAACTCTAAAAAATGCTGCTCCTGCTTCACCAACCACAAAACAAGTCCTCCAGCCAGCTAGTACCAGTCCGGCGAAAATATCGAGCTCTTTGGTGCAACTCTAACGAAATAAAACTTCTCACACCTTCAGCTAACCAAAGCTATCGTATCGCAACCGTGAAATGGAGTAGGCAAAAGAAGTGAGTAATCAAGGCTTGAAAAGACGTTCAAGTGAGAAACCATCATTGCAGCAATGAATATAAATGGATACCATTCGAACATTTTTATGCGCCCCAAGGCAAATCTGAGCGATTCCTTCCGTGGAAGAGAAAGAAAAGAGAGGCCCTTGAGGAGCAGGGTCCCATCCACTCGAATCCACAATCCACGTCGAATTGAGCAAGCCCATATCGCATCTCTCCCAAGTCACTCAAAAAATGAACTCTGAACAAAATATTTCCTATTGTTTGTGCACAATGCTGAGACAGCAGAGGATGATGAGGATGGTGCGGACCGAGTGAGAAATTGCCCTAAAGCGGGGATCACTAATTGTCGGTGTTGTTGCTCATGCAATCTGCCTTCCTTCCAAACGTTCCACTCACGGAAATTATGAACACACACAGACAGACACATATTTTTGGAGGCGAGGGGAGTGCAACAGCGGAGGAACAAGGTGAAATAATGAAACTAATCTTGAATGCACTTCTGCAGCAGCAGCAGTTCATTGGAGTGCAGCAGAAACTTGTTCAATAATAAATGCATCACATCTTTTTTTTTGTCGCTATCATATCCCCATATAACACAAAAGCGCGTACATACACAAGAGTATTACAGTATTATACGACTATTGTCGTCATCACCGTCGTTTGTTGTGAAAAGGGACAAAAATTTTGCTCGGTTTCTTACAATTTCCCTTTTTTCTCTTTCTCTCTGTCCAGGTGGTAACAAAGATAAGCTCAGCTCTTGCAACCAATATAATGGTTTGGTTGCTTTTAAAAGGTTTGACATATTAGATCCTTCCTTCTTGTCTTTATGAGAAAAAAGGAACGACAACGAGACAAATGTGACAATCAAGAGAAAAGAGATTCCTTTTACAATTTTCTATGGATGCATACCTTTTTCCCCAAAGGAATTGCATATTACATTATTAGATGATAAGCCAGCGCAACGGAGAGGGTTTTTCACAGAACAATATTTTCAAGAGCATTATTATTAGAATTGTCCTTATTTTATACCAGCGCATACTTACTGGTGTACGACTTCGTCTGTCTGATTCTCTTTCGCAGTAGGGAAATATATTGCCACTTGAAAATCTACTTGAATGCATTGAAGAAAAAAAGTTATCCAACTAACCTAACCTTCTTTTCCCTTCTTTTTCTTCGCTTTCCATTTTTTCCACTTAACTTATAAGCCGTAAAAAGGGGCCGTCCCTTTATATTTTTTCTTAAGAAAGAAACTCGAGAGAGAAGACCCTTCTTTTTATCTCCATTCAGCCTTTTATTCCATTTCGACAATAATATTAATAATGCTGTAGTGAGTGAGCGAGTGAGTGAGTGGTAAGTACATGGAACCGTTTCTCTCGAGTAAAGTACATTAAGTAATAAGTACACAGACAACACTCGCATTACATGTGTACCTATCCTTCAGCTAACTACTCACTCACTCATGAATGCAAGAATCCTTGCTTTTCCTGACTCACTAGAAAGAAGGCAACGAAAAGACCAAGACGGAGAAGAAGGAAGAAAAATTTGAAAAGAGAAGTCTCTCAAGAGCTCTCGTTACAACCACCGTCAAAACCGCTCCCCTCCGTCTCCTTCAGAACTTCAGAGTTCTCCTCCTCCAAACAAAAATACATACATTCTCCTTTTTTCTCTTTTTTCTCCGTTATTTCATGAGCAAAGAAGCTTCAAGAGCAAAGTAGGAGTATTATTCATTTTCTTCCAAGTCTTCACTCTTCATCCATCCATCTAACAAGACGATATCTGCATTGCATACATAAATAAATAAAGACGCTCTTAAAAACTTTTTCTTCCCGATAGTATTGCACGGATGCAGTTTTTCCTTTCCTCTTTTGTGGAAAAAATGTTGTACAGTATTAATATACAAATTTTTTCCTCTACATCCTCTCCCTTGATGCATTGCATGGGTCACTGACTGTCATTTTTTCCCTTCTGCTTGGAAAAATGTGGATGTGAATGGAGCACTCGAAAATGAAACCTGATTTTATTTTACTCTCAAAAATCTCCCTTCTCACTCTTAGAGTCTGTCCGAAATAATTCATTCAATTCTACAAGAAGATGAACAAAATGCTTATAGCAGAGGCGAGCGGAACAGTTTTATGTTAAACTCTTCCAATTTGTACCAATCCACGGAGAAAAAATAAGTACAAACAATGTATGTAAAACTCGACTCGTGTTTCACTTTTTAAGGCGAAGCTTGCTTGCGGAAGAAGATTATTCCGTGTGTTGCCTTGGCGCTTGTTATTCGGTTACATAATAATCAAAACTATTTTTTCTTAACAATGCAACAAGCATTGGATTACATAGCATTAGGAAGGCACGGACGAAGCAAGGGATGAAACTTGAACAAATCAAATCGAAAACGGTACGATGGAGATTGATGAGCTGAGAAATGGGTGACCACACCCATGTCAATGTGTGTAGTGGTAAGAGTATTGTTGTTGTTATGAGACCGCTTCACCGTGCATTGTTTCCTTTCATTCATTCAATCTTTTCTTATTCATTCATTCATTTATTTCTGTACTCAGCTCAACTTCACCTCAACTCAGTCAGTCAATAACTTTGCATGTTCTGTTTCGTCTCGCAGGCAGAAAAAACGGATGTTGCATTGGCTCATCCGTAGGCTAAATAGTCAGGTATTTTTATAGCTACATATTATATATTATGAAACAGGAGAACAATCACATCGCACATACCAAAATATTACTAGTAGTAATAATAATGAATATAACGTGGTAATTGAAGCACTTAAATGAATAAAGTTGCTACAACAATGGTCACTCACCACCACTCAGCTAAGCATATTTTTTTCTACCCACCAATTCAACTCAACATCATCAACTAGTCATTCTCTCGGTTATGTAAACGCTTGTAGATTTACTTTTTGAAAAATTTAATGCAGATAATCCCATTGTCAATGTCACAGTGCAACGTTTTCGATGTCGTGACAGGAGAAATAAAACGAGAAAAAAAATCGTCTCCTTCTTTTCTTTTTAGTATTTATTAGTAGAGAGCTTTGCTCCCTCTCGCAGCTATTACGTTGCAATTTTCGCATTGTTACAGTGAAAATGAAGTGAATTGAGCCAATTGCCATTTTTTCTCCACACTTCTTTCTTCTTGCCATGTTTTTGTTTAGTTAAAGAATGCTCGTCAATCCTTGTCAATCCCAAGTTAATTACTTTGCCTAATAATAATAAGGAATCTGTTGTATTCTCTGTTATAACAACGCTTTGCATTTTGTGTTGCAATACAATCTCAAGTGAAGTGACTTGCTCCACAACCAGCAATTCTTTATGTACCAACGTCAGAAACGTCACCCTCTGACTTGCATGGAATGTCTTCGCCCGCTGTTGAATCGTCGTCACATCCTCTCTCCGCTCTTTTAAAATTCCACTCATTCATTTCCCTCGACAGAAATATTTAAATGAACTTTTACGTTCCTTGTTCAACAAAAAATCTAATTAATAATTTTTGGCTACCTGACCTCAGGATGGGATAGGATAGGAAAGAAAAACTAAATAAATAAAATGTCGTTGACATTTCGTGAACCAAGCCCACCAAAAAGAGGATAACTCAGATTCCTCGTTTTCCTTCCTGAACATTTTCGTGACAGAGGAGGGATCAATCAACGACACCGAGAATGCAGCAGCGCCGAACAAATGACTCTTTTCCTCGCTTTGCCGCCCGCCCACACGCACACAGCCGTAGCATCATCAAATCAGCCAAAGACAACGCAACATATTTAAGAGAAAATGCGTATTGTAACGTGACGTAACCTGAGATTTTCACCTTTTACCAAACTGTCACAACGTAACAAATTTGTCAGGGTAAAAGGATACTTTGGTAGAATCAAACTTGGATTTCCAAAAATTCATCAACATTTTTATTGCTCCTTTTTTCTCTCTGCAAGATAATCGTGGAGGTCAGGTGGCAATACTTTGTTTGGCATACTAAAAAGTCTCACTTGGAGCGCAAGATTGTCACGAAAGTGTGATAATTGAGCTTGTGATTTTCTGATGTCTCCATCATCTCTTTTCTCTTCCAGCAAAGCAAGAGAATAAAAAAAGTAAGGTGAGGCTCTGTTCAAAGAATCAGCATTCATCCGATGATGATGATGACTTTGTTTATTTATCTGAGAAGAAAGGTGGCCTGGTGGAAAATGCAGATAGGTGCATAAGGAACATTCATGGATGACGCTGAATGGACTTTGGTATAAAGATTATAAAAATTATAATAATAATAATATTTTGAGTGTGTGCAGTGTGAAGACACCTGCTGACGCTGCTACGCAGGTTATGGTGATATTATAATCAGCTTGCCTTAGAAGCCCAGCAAGGAATGGGCAATATTTAAGTTGAGTATGTGCTCACACAATTGTCAGCATGAAGTGCGTTCCTTCGATGAATTATGAGCGAAGAGTGCTAAGAAGAGTTCAGGTGTAAATGTCACACACTCACACAACTCAGCTAATGTAAAGTAGGCTTGGTCATCTGAAGAAAAAAAGGATTAGAATTTCGTGCATGCAACGTTACATTAGCTACGTTGTTTGTTATGCAGCAGCATATTTATTTATTTAATCAAGTAAAGTTGAGTAAGAAGTGGAGTTCATTTCACTGTCCTGCTCGGATCAGTTCTTCAAAGTATGAATTTCCTCCCTTAAAAACCTTTTTCTTGTTATGTTGTATTAACCATTCTCCCGAGTGGAGTAGTGGAGTGGACACAAGTGACAGAAAATGAGGAAGGAAGATGAAGACAGAACAAGTGAAATAAAAATTGATACAGGGAAATAAGTTGACAAGGAATAAAAAGAGAAGAAGGAGAGGAGCAAAGTATTCAATTTCTTGTCTTTCTTATTCATTCCTCTTCCTCTCTTGTAGTATTTACTAATCGGACCTACAGCAAAGTCTCTTCTGGCTAGATGGAGAATGTAACCCATCGCATCTTTATTTCCTAACTGTCACAAGGGGAAATTCCTTTTTAATATGGATGATGATGATGATGTTGATTAAAAAAACGTTTAACGAAATACTCGAGTCTCATAAAATATCCCTTTTCCTCATCATAATATATGTAATATTAAGTTATAATAAAGAGGCAATGTCTCCTTCAGAAATAATATGATTAATCGCGATAATGACATTGTTCGCTTGTTTTTGTGGCTGAACACAGTAGCTGCAACTTCCCATTTACAATTTTTCCCCTCCGCTCTTTTCTTTGTAATCCTCAGCTAAAAACGACTTGTTTACAATGCAAAATATACACAGGGGCTTTTCCTTTATATTTATGTATTTATTTATTTATTTATTTATTTTTATATTATTATTCATTCATCCATCCATAATCCATTCATTTTAGAAACAGTCAAACAGAAGCCTTTTCCCTTTATTGTTGGACAAATTCTCTCTCTTGCTCTTTCTGAAATGTTGTCTTGAATTTTTTTCCTACTTCTTCGTCCTTTTCTGCCCAAGGTGTGTCATGTTCTTGAAAACTTGCAAAATTATATATTACACGTTATTTTCTTTTCTTTTTTACCCTCTTCTCAATGTTTTTACACAAACGTCAAGCCTCATGACAGACTGGCTGGTTGTTTTTGGTGCTCCTGTTGACGATGAGGCGACGTTACACAACATTCATAGGACGTGTTAAGATTTATTGCGGGATGAAGCTGTTGTAATGTGAGCGCCACTGTACACAGACACACAATCTACAGCACAGCCCAGCTCAGGATCATCACATCACATCACTATCACACAGCTTTCCCAATTGCCCGACACACAGGAGAAAAGAAAAAAAGAGAAAAGAAAAAGAAATATTTTTGTTAGTGATGCAGAAATGCTAAATGACTTCAAATGATAATGACATGTGGTAACGTCCTCGTACTACAGCCAGGGAAGAGAAAAAAGTGCACTGAGACATAGAGCTACATAAAGATTTTTGCCTCTTCCTGGTTCCTAGATGTGTGTTCAATGTAAATGCAGATTATGGTCTCTGTTCTCGCTGGGTATTATGTACGTGACAAATAGCTTATGAGAGCAGGAGGTAATATTTTACAGGGAATAGCCCGTCAAAAACACACAAAGACAGATCAACAAGAAGAAGACGAGAAGACAAGTACAAATAAAAACCGGTATGGCAAAATTCTATAGAGGAATAATGTAATATTATGCAAAAAAAAATCTGACACACACTCAAAAGGGAAAAGATAGAATGGTTACACGAACGAAGGATGAAGCTACTTACCCGACTGACTCTTAACTTTTACTAATATTTATTGTGAGCACAAAACGAAGAAGCATGTGCATGTCGGCATGCATCATCGTCATCGTCATCATCCTCATTCCTTCTGCAGCTATTTTGCCTCTCTCAGTCAAAGTCAAGCGGAATGAGAATGTTCTCAAAAAATTATGTGTACAATAAAAATTAGATGCAAAAAATGTTTGAGTCAGTTTTCTTTTTTACCTACTTGAAGGTAATTATAATATTTTTTTCTTTCTTGTCTTCTTGAAATGAAACGAAGAAAAAAAGTAGAAAAACAGTCAAAGTGACAAATGGGCGAAAATATTTTCGTCGTGTCTTGCAGACTGCATTGCTGCTGTGCTTGCTGCTGCTGTTGCTGACATGACATCATCAACGACTCGAATAAAACATGGGACTCTTTTCTTAAATAATAAATTTGCATTAATTGCAAAAAGCAAAGGGAGAAAACATGTCAAAGAGGAGCTTTTTAAAAATTTGATGATGAAACAGAATTTTCAGCTGGAAGTAAATGAAGGAGGAAGGCAAGGCAGGGCAAAAGGAAAACGTAATGTTCATGTCATTAGCCATTTATCACTGGCGGTTTTCCTGCCGCTGCCTCTGCACGTTCGTGTTCGAGTCCGAGCCTCTTGATGGGGAAAATTGGGAGCATTTTCATGGAGTAAAGAAGCTAACATAGGTTTTCCTTACGATGCGATGATGATCAAGCTCATTGTCATAATATCTTTGTGGGTAGTTCAGGAGAAAGTAAATGTCATTTATCATCACAAGTTGGTGGATAAGAAAGGAAAGGCTTGATGATGATAACGGTGGTGTTAGGCTTGCGTGAGTACATTCGTTCTACACATTATGCATTATGTAGAAACTGACGGCCGCTCGGGTATCATCATCGTCGACATCATGAAGACACAACATTTGATAAATATGTAATAATCATAATGATTGTAGACCGGTGGGTGCGTCGTTCGCCTCTCGTTATGCCCACCGTTCACGGTGCATTAAGCGACGATAAACTCTTGCTAAGGTAATCGTAGTCGCGAAGATTATTATATATTAAATGGAGTTAAAAGAAGACAGCAATCCAATTCCATGTTCAGTGCAACTTTAGCCTTTAATATTTACTTAGAAAAGTCCATAAGCAACACTTAATTATACACCCATTACGATCGACGTCATGGTTATTTTAACACTGGTCATGTTCCTCCAGAAGAGGTCTTAATTAAGTAAGTGAGAGGAACCAAGGACTCGGGAAATCGCGGTGCCAGGAAACTAACGAGTTCCGGGAAAACACTCTTTTGTCAATATTTATTTGGAAGGAGCGGAAAATGTTTCTTAAGGAAAGGTTAAAAGCTGATTCGCCTCGCAAATCCTATAATTATGCTAATATTTTGCGAGACTGGAAATACTAAGCTCATAATCAAGTTGAAACTTCAGTTCAGAGAAACCTGGAATGCGATCGCTTTAGCTTCAGCAGACAAGTTAAAAACGTTTCTGGTATCAATCTGTTTGTTGTTTCCACACTCACTAATCGCAACATTAGAAGAAAGGTTCCGTTTTATTTGTAGAGTATCGTTCTGGAAGCGAAGGCAATTCACAGTGATAACGAAACAAAGACGTGCCGCGCGCCTTCCCATGTGTAGTGTAACCCTAACCCTATCATGCGTTCAAAAAACCCGATGGTTAAAAGTTAGAAATTAGTTTTAAAATTGTTCACACACCAACAGACAGCGAGTGCAATATGAAAAGAAAAGTGCGTTGTCCGACCGTCGGCATTGAATATTCTTCCTTTATTTCAATTCTCGATCATTTCGGCTTTCTGGTAATAGATCCAAAGATTCCGCTCCGCTTCTCTTGCGGTTTGAAAAAGTCAAGCGAGAAGAAAGAGAAAATTGAATAAATGGAGGCTTCTCATGGGCAGAGAAAAGAAACTGAATTTTTTAAAAAGTGCAGATGGTCGCTCGATTCTCCCTTTCAGTTCTTATTGCTAATCAGTCTCTAAAAAGAAGAAAAGGAGCGCGTAGCAAACATAATAAATACCTTTTCTCCTTTCTGTCCGCCTTTTTCTGTCGTTAAAATAAACCAAGTCATTTAAGTTGAGAATTTTCCACGCAAACACCATTTGCATTTTCTGACTGTTCTGTTTAATGTACCAATTAAAGCTTTTAATGGGTAGACAAGACTTCTGTAGTTATGCTTTTGAGAAAAGTTTATTTTTTTACGAGATTGTTGGCTTATGCTATATTCACTTCTGTGTCAAAAATACACGCTCTTTTTTGACAGGTAATTGTCATTCCCAAACGGCAACAATAATAAAAACTAACTTTTAAGAAAATGAAAAAAAAGAACAAAAAAGGTGCCGATACAAATCCACAATAATTTTTATTGCAAAACACATGTACTTTAGGATTACAAGAGAAACAATACAAGCTAAATAAGAAAAGGAAATAATTGCGTCCCTGCCCATTGTCGTAAAAAAGACAACCAAGAAGAATAATACACATTATTCAAATTCATTTCGTAAATTGGCAGCTTTAATAAAGCCGTGTGTATCTCAATTAGTGAGCGACTGAGTATCTAGTGAGTATCTAGTTTCTTTGAGAGCTCGCTTCTTGTCTCTGTGAAAACCTTTTTACGATTGCGAGTTGCAGAATATAAAAAGACACAACTTCCGGGATTTATTTTCTCACAAGTACTTAAAATCATAATGTTGTTTTAGCATAATTTTTCTAAAAACCAATTAGATTGGTAATTCGTTAATATTTTTAACAAACACACTCAATTTCAATTTTTCAAAGAGAAATTTTTGCTGAGTCAGTCTATTATTATTACAGTAGTCAGTCAATATAAATACTGCATACCTAGTAAAATATACACCTGACTTTTGCTGACTGGAACAACGTTTGACATACCAAAATCATTTTCTCAGGTTTGTATTAGGCTTAAAAGCTCTTGTAACAATAAAACTAATTTTCTTTAATTTTTTTCCCTAAAAAATCAACTCCGCTTACACAGCTTAACATGGTCGTTGTTGTTTCGTGTTAAATCAAGATGGACGTATGTACCGTCCCTTTTCTACTATTTTTTTTAAACAACTATTATTACTCTCGTACACGTACGTACGTACGATCCTGCTAAACACAATGGAAGCTCGAATATTATCCTGTCTTTCTTTTCTTTGACTACGGCACAGCAGGTAACCTTATTTCAGAATTGGGATAATTGCTCGTTCTCGACGACCAACATCATTTTGCTTTTTGGGGGGAATCATCATTCAGAGAGGAAGAAGCTGGCTCTTTGCTACACCTTAACCTAACTTTAGTCGGTAGTAGCTCTCGGCACATTCACTGGTCGTGGACTTCCCCTCTGCCGCAGCCGTCCACTTCGCTTACGCTTCAACTGAAACAGAAGTGCATAATGAAATGAAATGATAGAAAAAAGTAGCCGTGTAAATGTGTTGATGATCCTGCGCTCGATGGTGTGCTTCGTCAATTCAACTCAATTCAATCCAAGTTTGATATTAAATACAAACTGAACTTGACGCTCGTATCATTACATTATCATCCTCAACATAACAACAACAACGTCATGCTACTTAACATACATTAAATGTGTTAACTCGAAGGAAATAATGTTTTCCATTTTCACTCAAATTCAACTACATAGGTACTCTTCTACTACTGCAGCAAAAATATTACATTTTTCTCATGCATCAATCTCTCCAATTCTTTCCTTTCCAACTCATGAATCTTTCAGAAGCATTCCCTCTTCATAGTCTCCACCACTCTAACCAACTTGCCAGTTTTTTAGTCTCCCTTCTCGAAAAACATGAAAAATTGGACTCATTCAGAAAATGCGTAAGGCTGCTGAGATGATAAAAAATGCAGTGTTTTTTCCACAACCGGCGATGGCGGCGACGTCATATTGCCTCCATTTAGCCACTCACGCAAGGCAAGCTCGTACAATACAATTCCAAAGATTTTTTTTTGTTCCGCCACCGATCACAGCTATAATTGTCTATTAATCTTCAATTTTACTCCAGCTCGCACAACCAGATCAATTGGCACACGGAAATGGTTTTGTGTGTTACACACTTTGTTAAACCATGGAATGGTCACATGCTCTGTCCGTGGATGGTACAGTGAACATAAAATGATGTAATGTGTGTAATAGAATTCACGCATTGTACAAACATTGTACACCATCATCATATCCCCACTTCCCACCATCAACCAGATAAATAATAAGCGTGTCTTTGAATGAGCTAGCTTTTTGGAGACAGAGAGGAATGGGAAATGTCGGATTCCATTTTTCTGACATGTTTTCATAAAAAAGGATAGATAAAAAACACACATAAATATTCCGCAAAAAATAAACTTAGCTCGCTGGAACAATTTTTTTTTCTTTCCACAAAAAACAAAATGCAAATGCACACAATAAAAAATTTGTTGTGGTTTGAGAGCTGGTTGAGTAAACTGCATGTTATTACATAATGCTTACACTTACACTTTTCCCAAGAAACAAATGGAAATGTGAGTGCGTAAAAGTGTGAGTACTGAGCTCTGAGTAGTACTGCACACAGACGCACACAACCCGCAAACAAAGTTTAAAAATGGTGACAGGCCATAATGCAATGTTTTCTTCTTCCTCATCCATCCATCCATCGAAGGAAAGTTTGAAAAAACCCTGCAGAGAATGATGGAGCTCTAGATGCGTGAAGAAAAGAGGAGCAGGAAGAAAAAACTGTTTATCTGTGTGTGTCTGTCTGTCTGTTCTGCGTTAAAAGTTGCGTTTGTGTAATGTTGTTGTTGTTAGTGAAGCCTTAATGTAAAGCATGTAATGCATCAACATCATCCCCATCATGATGATTTTTGTGTACCCAGAGCATTACTGAAAAGAACGACTGCGCTACCGTCATTCATCTTCTATCATCCTGGAACATTCAACAATAACAAATAAGTTGATATCAGAATGCGAGCTGAGTGAGCGACCGAGGAGAGAGAATGCAATGGAAAAGTTTTGTTGTCGACCAAGAAGACTGACAACGACGATGCGGTGATGAAAAAAATTGAGTAGGAAAAAGTGGCTCGTTTCCACCCATAGAGTCCTAAACTTACAGCATAGTTAGTCAGATACTACCTCTCAGAGAGAAAAAGAATGTAGAAGTGAAAATCGTATTTTATCTGCAAACAAAAATTGAGTGTTGCACTAAAAGTGTTTCAATTTTTTTGTTAGTTGGTTTACTTTCCACTCTTCCACTTTCCTAAGTGGCAGTAATATTATTGCCCGGATTAATAAATTGTTTCGGATGAGCGATGCGACAGACGATGCTGTGTTGGTAGAAGCATAAAGCAAAGACAACACAAAATTCTGCAAAAATGGATTTTCACACTTTCCAATACTCAAAAATAACTTTAATGGTGCATCATATCATCACAGTCACACCATTTATAACCTTTCTCACCCCGGGATTACAATATAAAAGGGAAAATGTGTATTAATCAGAAATGATAGAGAAATTGAGTGAAGAAAATGGGCCAGTATTTTTCTGATTCACAGCACAGGAGACACAGAGAAGACAAGACAACAGGAGCAAAACAGCGTTAGCGTTATGAAAAGGAACAAGATAATGACTCAGGTTTTCGACTGGCGTGACTCAATTGTCCTCTGTACCTTTGTGACATTTATCATCATCATCTCAGAAAAATCCAATCCAAGAAAGATTTTTGAAAACGACTAACGAAACATGACACGTTTTATGCTCTTCTTCTCCTTATCCTCTTTTTTTCGCTACAATAATTCCCTCTCGAAATAAAAATGAAAAAAAACGAACAATACATTTTTTATATTTTGAAAAAAAGCAGTTGTTAATACTTAAAACCTCCCTCTTTATTTCATATTATCCATTAGTTTATTTTATTTCCTTTTCCAACCTTTGACTGTCTTACTCTGGCTCAAAGCGAGCAGAGTGGGATGCGATGTGATGCATGCCCAGTCAAAATGGTATTATTACTAATGATCATTATTGAAGGATGTCTGCTGATCTGAAGTGCATAAAGACTTTTTTTAGATTCTTTGGGAAGGATATCTCTCAGCAAGCGGTCCCTTAACAATGTTCTCCACTTCTTTCTTAAAATCATTGCTTGCACACTTTTACCAAGCCAGAGAAGAACACGGAAAGCCAGAGGAAAACAAAAATTCTCCACTTCATCCACATCATATCCTCGTTCCCTTCGCAGTAATAAGTCCAAGTCGACGCCTTCGTCTTTTTTATGACGCTTCTGCTGCTGACGGTCAACAATAGAGGTTCATTTGGTGCAAGGCATGCACTCGCTGTCCTGTCCTTTCCCAAATGATAATGATGATTGATAATAATCATAATAATAATCATAATAAGTAAAAAATAATATTAGGGCCTAAAAATTGTTAGTTTATTTTCTTTGAGAAATTGAAAAATGGACGCATTTTTAAATGTGGTGTCACGACGACGACAATAATGATGACCAACAATGACAATGATGATCATAATAATGATGAATACGAATTGACAATGTGAAAATGAAATGATGATGGCATAATGTTTGAAAAAAAAATAATAAAAACGACGTCAGTATTGCATTTAGGTTGATACGACGGAGAACTCGATTCTCGATCACATCGCAAGACTTCGTCATAGTGACCCTGATCTGATGCTATGTACGCCATTTATGAAAAGGAATGACCATTCTGACCTGTTTCCGTGGAACTCGGAGAAAAAATGTAACTCTTGAACTGAATACTTTTCAACAGATCGGAATCGCATATTTTTTTCTCTCGTGGAGGAATGTCCATTGTTCTGCTGAAAATGGAATCATGAGAAAAATGTAGTATGGCGGCAACGCGGTGATTTCTTAAACGATCCACGTGATGGATGGAATTTTGTTTTGTGGAAAATAAAAAATGAAAAGTAGGTATAAAATGGAATAAAACGAATTCCTTTCTTTCTCATTCTCAATTCCTTCTCAGAGCAAAGCGCCTTTCCTCAAATGAAATAAAATAAAATAATGACGCGAAATGAAATCTATTATTTTCCTCAACTTAAAGTCAGATAAAGATTTTCGAATGAAGATGATTTTTTTCTGTTTTTAAATGAATATTATAATAAGAAAATTGGTGATGATGGTCAAAATGTTTTTGTTTGTGGATACGCAACAAAAAATTGTAGTATGGTTTTTGGTTTCTTGCTACTTCCTTATAAGAAGAACAAGACAAGTCACTCACTCAAGTCAAGCAGGATCGTCACCGCAACTGGCGGCATCAAATCTCTACTTTATCTACAATTCTGATCTGGTTTCTTCCTTAACTTCGGCTCCCCACAACCACGAAGTAAAAAATAAATTAGACAAACACATTCACATAATATATTCCCGATAATCTTGAGTACACCACCACACCGAGAGAGACACAGAGAGAGAGTTCTTCATCTCATTTCTGTCGATTGCATCAAAGTCCCATGAATCACATAAAACATCCTTGTCCTCATCGTCATCTCATCAGCTCCACTTTGACTATTACTATTGACCTCCACAACGAAATTTTCACATACAACAGACAATAATCATAACAATAATAATCCCAATGAATCTTTGTTTCACAAGCTATCTGCGCATTCTTCCGACATCGGGACACGAAATATTGTCCACACAACTAAATACCTTTTAAGTGAGCGTAAGCCAAGTCACAGTGAGAGCATAGCCACCCAAAAACCAAAATGCATTTTTTAAACTCGAAAATGATCCCATATGGATTGCTGAAGAAGACTCAAGACCCATTGTAGAAGTGAGTAAGTAAGTGAGACACAGAAGAAAAGAAATCTATGTGGGTTGGTTTGGTTTGTATTAGCTCGTAACGTAGCTTACCTCCTGCTTGGGACTGCCACCCAGGAGCAAAGCAAGCGAACAGGATAACTTATGATGATGATCTTCATACCTTGATCTACCATCACCAAAGTCAAATTAAACATGATAGTATCATCATTTCTTGTCTTTTTAGCGGTGCAATCGAGTAATTGCATATTTTATTCTGGACTGAATCTCGATAATGAATCTTTTCACTGTACAAACCTATACCTACAATGTACAGACTCATTATGTATAATTTTTCTCTCTAAATGTTTCAAGCGAAGACGGGACGAATAATGAGCTTGAATGTGCCATATCAATGTATCAAAATATATAATTATTGTATTTTCAAATTGAAATGATGAAGATGACAAAAAATTGGACTGGAGAAAAAAATAAGCTGGCCTCTTCACTAACTCAGTCCTTCCTGACTGACATATGTTGGCAAAATAATTTCCAACAAAACCTGATACAATCATCTTATCCGGACCCACACACACAGCTCCTCATTTTAATCAATCTCTTAGAAAATGTGGTACCAGTCAAGATTTCGTTGTAGAGGAAAAACTGGAACCATTTCCATTACAAAAATACACGAATTTATTTCATATAATATTGTCATCTCGTTTGATTATTAACTATGTACACAAAGTTATTTAAACACTGCGTTTTATTTGATATTATTTAATATTCATTTCTCCGGCGACTGCTTCAAAATACAATATTTTCCTTTAGTACATAAAAACGTTTTATATCAAATAAGATTAATTGTGCTTGAGCAATGATGATATCATTATCTTCCAAAAATCATCGTCATTAAAATGTGAACAATTGTTCATGTCGTTTTCTTGTTCAAGACCTCTTCGTCCTTTTTTTATTTTTATTGCTTGCGTGTCTCAAGAAACCGACCAACCAAGTGAATGGAGAACCCAAAAGAGAGAAAAAAACGACTCCGTCCGGTTATTACGTGTAAGATGGCCTGGAGGAGAAAAATGTAACATATATTTTCCCATTATCATCATCACAAATATTTGTTGTCATTACGAGCACCCAAAAATAAACAATGCTCAAGAATCTCTTCAGGTTAATGTTAATCTTTGTGGCGCAATTGTTCATCGTGGTAATAATAAATTTTGTAAAGTCCCTTCGCCTCAATAAATGCATTTATTTTCATCTGCCTCCTTGAAAAGGAGACCGTTTTTCCTCTTCATTTTCGATGAGGGCAATTCCTTTTAAAAATAAATAGCTCGATGATGAATGTGACAATGAGGCATGGTTAAGAAACATATAAATATTTCCTTTTGCTTCATGCCGTCCTTTGTCGTCAACTAGACTTTTCACTGTGTGGCTAAAAAAGTTCAACCAAGGGAAGCAAAAAATATGACAGAAGAAGAAAAAACTGTCGTTTTCTTGTCTCCACTCACAACTCACTGGTTCGTCGTCGTACATGTGTCAACCTTATGTAAGTACATACATACTTGTTACAGAACAGAAATATGGTATCAAACGAAGTCAGTTAAGGTAAGCAAAGCAAGGAAGCCAGTTTTTTTCTTACTTTAGAGCCTCATCTTGTCGTCCAACGACAACAACAATGTTCTTTCGTATTAACTTATCAGCTTCTTCAATCTCAAGAAATGGATCACTAGCCAGTGGAGACGGAGGTAGGCAATGGGAAAACAAAGACAAGATGGGTTTATTATTACGTAACCCTGTTTTCCATTCCTCTGGCTCAAACCATGCATTCCTTGCGGACACAAGTTTATATTATGCATTTAATAATAATAATAACAATAATAATAATCTACTTGTTTTTCTTTCGCTGCTGATATATGACAAGAGCTCGTGAAGAAGAGACGATGAATAATACATTTTTTGGGAAAAATGAAATGAGCCCTGTTGCGATGATGACATGAGGACGAATGGTGGTGACCTGGTGGCTTCAAATAGGTAAGTGTGCAGCATCAGCGGAGACCCCAAACATTCCTGGGCTGATGCTGGTAATGATGACAGAAATACTGAAAGAAAGGGTTGCGCACGAAAAGAATACTTCTGTTTCTTTTTTTCTCCTGCTTTTATTTTTCTAATGAAATAGTTGGAATTACGGAAAATAAGAGACAGCATCGGTGGAATACTAAACAAAAAAGTGACCAGACTCCAAAAATATTTTGTATGCAGAACGAAGAGGAAGAGATGAAATCAGACCTCTTGCTGGATTATTATAATATTTTTTTCTATCTCTCTCTATTTTCAGGTGACGACGACGTTTCGTCGTTGTTTCAATGAAAAAATCTAATAATGTATTCCAAAACAAAGTGTTCATGTTTTCACTTGCGTAGTCAGTTGAATGTCGGCTTTTGTTTCCATGTCTAACTTTGGATAAATATAAGTTGCTTTGACAACGCTGAACAAGTTCGAGTGACAAACATCACTTACATTTTTTATGTCTTGAGAAATCAAAAAAATATTTTAGGAACTAGCCTGATGGCATATCTACATAAAGTGTGTGTATAATAATAAATAAATAATAATAATAAAGCAAGTAAAGAAATGAGAATGTTATGAAATAAAAATTGTTCGTCTTGGGAAATTATCATAATCACACACTCACACACAGAGGGAAAATGGAGTGACAATGAAAAAAAAACTAACTTTTCTCATTTCTTGCAGTGGGAAGAAAAGTGCGTGAGGATATTGGCGATGAACTGATGACAGCTCATACTCATCGAAAAAGTAAGTCTAGGTAGGTCTGGTTGCTTGCACAAAAAATATGTTCCGGGCAATCGTGTTCTTGGTGATAATGATAAGAATCAACACAGGAAAATGAATATCAAATCAAACGGTTCAACAAGCACAACCACTCACTCAGTCAGTCTCGCTGGACAAACACACACTCACTCACTCATGTATAATTATATTATAAATTCATGGAAGCAACTTTTTGTCTGCTTCTCTCCATCCAAATAAAAATCAATTCACGCATGGAAATTGAAGAGGAGGAGACTCTGGACAAGTTCTCAACTCAACTCAACCACACAGGAAAAAAGAGTTGACGACAGACGCGTTGACAAAACACAGACAAAGTGGACTTGCTCAACTGCATTCAAATCGAAGTCAGGTCGAAGTCAAGAAGGAAACTCTTTCAAACAATCATAGGAAATTTGGATAAATAATATTCCGTTCCATCGTTAAGCAGATCATGTGTCATCCTAAGAAATTACTTTCTCCTGCCAACTAACTTCTAGACATATGAAATGGAAAGAATAATAAGGATATTACAACCACATCACAGCCCAGCTACTTCTCGTTTTGGAAAGAGTGCCAAAGTTTTTTAATCGTCATCATCAGAGATAGAATCTCCGCTGTATTTTCCTTAGTGATGACAAACTCTATGAAAATGCATTTCTTTCGCCAGTCTCGTCAGTCTCTTTTCTCACTTTGACAATGATGCTGAAGCTGAGAAGGTGACTGTGATATGGATGGTGAAATCCGCCCGGTTTTCCCTACCTTAAATTGGAGATCAGACAAAGCAGAGCGTGAATCCAGCTAGAAAAAACCCTGAACTCATGTCAAAGTCTCGGTGTGATGGTGTGCTTTTCTGCTTTCATGCTTTCCTGACTGTGACGCATTCTTTATTTTCCAATGATAAAATTCAAAGATAATGCATAAAATGATTTCTTTCTGCCAGAGGAATAAAAAATTGTCTCCTTTGCTTGCTTACAAATTGTCATTTTGGACCATTTCCTTCAGCTCCAAAAGTGCACACTGCACAAAAGTTGAATTCGGTCGGATTACGCTTCATTCCCACTTTGTTAGTTCCTTATCTATTTACGCGTTCGACTCTGGAAGAGCGATTTGAAAAAAGTGGCTCGTTGCAGTAACAAAGTGCAGTAATACAGAGAGTTAGATGAAGTGTACTCAATCTGTATTTTCGTGTATCACCCAAAATAGTGTGCACTCGTGTTCCTTCCGCCCGAAGGCATGATTTTTTCTCCACTTCTCCTCTATCTAGTTCAGCATACAATGAAGAGGGAAGGAACAACTTATTTTTTGTGAATAAGGAAGGGTGCAGACATTCCGAAAACGGTTACAAATGGTCTGACAAGCTTTTCCCTAACCAAATTTAAGAAAGCGGTTAGAAAACGAAATAAATTGTGTATTGTTTGGGGAATGAAAGGAACACAGTAAAAGGACAAGACGACACGATGATGACAAATAAATGCGTCGAGTAAGTTGACTTTGGGGTTTCAGAGAAAATCCCCAATATTTTCTCATAGTGCTATTATTATAGTATTTTAGTGGTGTGGAGCAGATTCCATTATAATTATTGTATTATTATTTTTCAGTGGTACACAACAACCTCATTAAAGGTTCCCGAGCACAAAGCTATTTTTTCCCATTTAACTAATAAAAAATAACGATAACAACTTTTGCATACGAAAATGAGGACCTTATGGCTTCCTTTAGTAGATTAACGAAAAAGAATGTCAGTCAGATTTCAACTTCCTTTTTTCTTCAGTTCAGCTCATTAGTTGCAAAAAAAATATTTTGTGAGTGAGATTCATTTTTATTTTAGAAATAGTCGAAAATAGAGGATGGAAGTGGCAGAGGAGCATGTATGCATGCAAAGATTAATCTTGACAAGTGAGAATCATGATGATGGTATCAACATGAGAAAATTGAAGTCGCGACTGAAAATGAGAGCATTGTTGTTGTTGTTGCATTAAAAAGCAGAATACCACGAACCACCGCATCGTCACCAGACTTTTATTTCTTTCTAGTTACAACACCATTATAAATGTGTGCATGGCAATCATCCTCATCATATTGTCACCGTCATCATCGGCATTTAAAACTATCTGGCCTGGTGGATGTTGATTGAACTACTTATGTACACTTGCAGCGAGGCCCAGAACATCTGAAAGTAGAGTTGAAAGGGGCATGTGCCAAAATGTTTTTTCACTCTTCTTCTCTTTTTACTAAACTCGCTACTGACTTCAAGCGAAAACATCTGGATTTGCGAAACTGCTATAATTAACAAAGTGTAAAAATTCTCTCAACTCTCTTGTACGAATCCGACATTGACTTGAGTGGCCCACTCTTTCTTTTCTCTTGTCGGATTATTTTCAAACAGTTGACACCGAGATCAGCTTATTGTTTTCCGCTTTTCTCTCTAAAATATTAAATTGTTTGTTTTTCTAGCTGAAAAGTAAGAAGAAAATGAAAAGTAAGAAAAACCAGCTTTAATACCAATTCAATTTAACAACAACTCTGTAATTGCGTTTGCTTGTAGTTGATATAACTTTTGTTGTGTGTACAAGGTGACATGACACGACACGAGTTCACTGCCCATTCACTTGATACGAGGGTAATAATTTATTTCAAATTCTACTTACTTTTGTAAGCCTTGGTTAGAGTTGTGTGTGTTAGTTACAGCAATTGCAAGTTTTTCCCTCTTCTTCACCCGACATATTTTTTATTTTAGTTTCTTTACATGACAGGACACAAATTTGCCGGAAGAATTACAAGAACATTTATGCACTGTTTCTCGATTGTGTCGCCAACTTAATAATAATATAATGATGGTGATCATCATCATTGCCATCATTCTTTTCATCCGATTGCAATGTTCCATTTGACAGGTTGAAGATGCCACAAAGAGCAAAAGGGAGCATCTCACGGCGTCCCGATTTCTCTTTCTGTGACTAAAGTCGAATAAAAAAAATTTAACACAACTTCGCTTCTCTGCTGCTTCCTCAAACGATGGATTATTATTGGCATTCTTGGAGCAGCCCGACATCCATTTACATATGTGTAACATAAACATAAATCCACTCTCGCCTTGCTCCTTTCTTTCTTAGATTACATTAGAGAAAAGAGTAAAAAAGTAAGTCGTCACGGGTAAAAAATACTTAGTTTAAAGCCTTGTTTGAGAAGCTCTTACTTTTATTAGATTACATTCAGATGCAAGCCGCCGCTCGCTAACACACCTACCATTTAGATTTAACTGCGTACAAAATGTGTATTATTATCTTTGCCTCTTCTCATAACATTCCATACAACTGAAATTCAGTGAACCAAAAAGCCAGAATCAACCTTTACCATCACGTCATCATCGTGATCACAATCACATTTTTAAGGGAACGACAAAGTGGCGATTTCATTTGAATAAAATGTGCTTTTCCAAACTAAAGAAAGTCTTTCAAGAATAAAATATGAGCATTCTCAAGGAGATTGGAAATGGGAGTTAACCGAATAAGCTCATATTACATGTGGAGCCGAATAGCCTTGTTCCGAATAGAATCCCACCAAGCCAACAGACTGGATAAAAACATGCAATGTAATGCAATGCAATATTTTGATGGGGAAATTTTTTTCTTGTGCTGGACTACATTTCGAAGGAAACGAGATTCCTCTTCTACAGTATCTATCTGACGAGAAAAGTACTTAACGATAAAAATTCTAGAACATCTGTTAAAACAATGAGCAAGGTAATCAAAGACAGGCAATCCAATACACCTTTCATTTCATCTTTATTCCTGCTCTTTTAATAATGCACATGAGCACACACACGTCGTTTTTTGTCGTTGTCCTGCTCGTCAACGATATAATCATCCTCATCATCATAAAGTTAAAAAGTTAATGCTCTGGTTGCCCAAAGCGAATCCTGAGAACGTTTTCGCAAAAAAGCAACTCTCGTCATTCAACCGTCACGTATCTCTACTTAAGTTGTATTGTAGCACATTATTCTAAACGAACAATAAGCCCATCTCATTCTTTTAAAGAAGCGACAATTTTTTAAAAGTTTTATTTGCTCATGTAACGCAAGCGCAATGGCAATGAGCTTAGCGTTGCCCACTTTGATATTTGCCATGAAATGAAACAAAAACGCTATAAACTCTGCTGTCAGCCACAATGCATGATAGATTGCTCAGGAAAGAAGGATGAAGGGAAGAGTAAACAAATTCATTTTATTATTTTTATTTTTTGTTTGCAATGATGATTCAGTCGAGTTGACAGAGTATTTTTCTTTGCGTCTTAAATAAATAATTACGTGTTTGTTCTTCACTTTGCAAAAAATATAAAATTGCAATGCGAAAAGCTGCGTTCACTGAGCTGAGCTGATGGAAATGTACTTTACTTACTTACGAAGAAGAAACGAGAAGGACATGTCACATGTCAAAGTGGGGAAGAAAGAGTTTTTCTTTTCAAAGATGGAAATTAAATGTTGGTTAATTAAATAATGATGCGCAACATTTTTTCAACAGAACCTACCGACTTCATTCATACAAAACAGGATACTCGCAATATGCAAACAGGCTACTGCTCCGCTCATTCTGAGCAATCAGTCAACTCATTTACGAGAGTAAATTGAATGAGTGACTCTTTACATTACTTTTTATTACCGTGTTTTGTAATTAATTTTTGCCAAGCCATTTAGCGCACTAATATTAATAATAATGCCGTAATTAGCATAGAATGGGTTTCTGTCGAAAATTGTTCATTCTGAAGGGGTAAGTAAAATTCCCCAGGTAGGAAGAGAGCTGAGGTTTCTCGAGTCAAATTTATTGGAGAAATTGTTTGCTCAGCATTTTTTCTATTGTATTCTGATGTGATTCGTGTTGGTGACCTATTCCGTTTTCTGCTCTTTTGCGTAACAGAACAGTTACTCTATTGACTCAGTCACTCTGAGCGAGTGAGAAGCTGAGAATTTGCTAGAGGAAAAATTGATTGTTTAACAGATTGTTGAGAAAGAGGTTCAGGTGACAAAACTGCAATGTCATCTGAGTAATAAATTCACAATATTTTATGATACGCATAGAAATCTTTCATATTTCCCTTTGCGGTTCTTTATGATTAATTTGATATTACGTATTTCACACCTGCTTCTCCTTCTTCATCTTTCTGGCAGTGCTTTGGTTGTTCTCCTGTTAGATTGAATGTTGCGTAGCTCTAGCCTTATCAGAAGCGAGTCACTCTTGACTTGACTTGACTTCTCCATTTTAAACAGGAATCATAATCATAATAACAATAATGAAAAGTATATTTGCATTTTACGATTTTTCGCTATTATTTAGCTTCATTTAACCACATTCTTTATCACTCTCGTCATCGCAACGCTTCTCATCGTAATAATAATAACAAAAAGTGGATAAATTAAATTTAAATTCACGTAGGTATGCAACACATGCATCGGTAGGCATCATAACAAAAGTTTTATTATGACATGGTTTCACCTTAGAAATGTGTGTAGTAACAAAAATCTTGACATGAATCATTTCAACTAATTAGCAAACAAGATATCTTTAGAAAAAATCAATTTTTGCGCTAAAATTTATTTAAATGAGGCTTATATAAACCTATTCAGCGACACCGAGTGAATAGCGAGCTGACTGACGGATGCTTTGATGATCCGTGGTGGTCCCGCTGGTGGTGATGAATGTACCGTGATCTTTTTCAAGATATTTACCCCTCTGATTTCTGTGATTGATATGATATCAAGCTAATTTTTTTATGAATCCGCTTCTTCGTCTCGTCAAGTGTCCTGCTATTTTAAATATTATTTGAGGCAAAAAATCTACTCATCTAAAACTATTTTGTCTTCTCTTCTTCCTCATAAACAGGTAAAAAGAACAAAAAAAGAGGTTCGTATTCTCTCAAAAATTTTTTCCAACAAGTCAACAGTTATTTTTCAAGTCACCTGCAGCGCGACTAGTCAATCCGTTAAAATGTTGTTTTATTCTCCTTTTTTTCTTGCTCATCAATTCAAACTTCTAACATCTAAACAAGTCGACCGCAATTTGTGCGAAAAAATTAAGAGAGTATGAAACAAATAAAATTACAACTTCAGGTGTACCTAAAGCGCCCACAAATCAGCCGCTGAGTCAGTCATTCAGTCAGTCGGGACGTTTTTCTTTTCTGCACAAAAAAAAAGTGACCTTACACCATCTTTCTTTCTATGGGATCGTTTCTCTGCTCTTATATTAGAAAAGTTACACTTTTTTTCTTTCATATCATTTTAAAGCTCTAATCGTGTATGTAATTCCTTTTCCACTTATTATTTTCTAACTTCGCTTAGGTATTTTTATTTGCTTTACCGTCCCATTTACACATTTTTTTTACAACAAAGTTTAACTTGACGACTGATCGATTTCATTTGAAGTTTATTATCACTCTATACAATAACAAACAAGGTTAAGTTTTGCGAAAGAAAATGGAATTGGAAAATTTATAATTTAACTGAGTCAAGGAGAATAACATTATTTGATTTACGACTTAGAGTTGAAAGGAATACGTAAGAATAAAAAATTCTATCATATTTAACTAGCTCGTTATAATCGATACGGCATAAGCAACGGTATTTCGTTTTTCTACAAAAATGCATAATTTAGTGCGGCTAGAGATATTCAAAATTGACGATATTCTGCTTTGTCAAAATAGATCACATTTGACATTTGACTTTACGCTAAAACTATAAAAAAATTTACTTCTCATTTATTTCTGAACTTTACTTCACACCAAAACTTTTTATGACTCTGTTGTCGTCAGTGTGCAAGTATAATAAAAATGGTGCACCTCCTCGACTCTCATTAAAAATAGAGAAGGATGAGGAAAGAAGAAGTAAAAGAGAGTCTGAACTGAACACAGACAACGCTGATTACTTTAGTTGGTCGGCTGTGTTCGACATTATTACGACATTTTGTTTAATAAGATTCACAAATATTCAAAACAAGTTGGCCACGTCTATGTCATGTGTCAATACACGTATTTACACGTTCATTACCAGTTAATGCTTTTTACTCGCCAGTAAAAAAATATTTATCCACCGCATTTTACGACAGTGTCGGCCAGTAAATATTTTTGCTTTTTCATTGGTTTTTAAATGGTCTTGTTTGACAAGATCGTCACCGTCAAAATCACTCGTTTACAGTTTGTCTTCCAAAATTGAATTTTTTCAACATAGCAAAAATCGCAATTAAAAAAGGTGCGCTACCGGTAAACACAGGAAACTCAAAAAAATCATAGCTCATCATTGTTGTCTACATTTCATGTTTTGACATACGTTATATCAGTGAAAAGGCTATGGGTATAGCGTCGCAACTTGCTCAACTCAAAAGCACAAAACATTTTTTGACAACTTCTGACGAACGGGTATCAATCAGCTCGTAATGATGATTAGAATGGTGCATGCGGTGTAATATTATTAACAAACCAGACGCGATGAGACAGAAAAGAAAAATGTATTGCATTGCAACATTTTTACAAGTCCTCCTCATCATCAGCTTTTAGCTAATCAAGAAGATGAAAAATTGGTAAGGTGATGTCATTACGGAGGAACATTAACTCTGCAGAGGAGAATTCGTTACCCATTTTATTATTATTGCTTATAGCTCAAGGGTGACGATTACTTCGTTATTCATTCAGTCACTGACTGCGCAGTGGAGTGCATCACAAGAGGACAACTTCGAAAGAGTGAGATGAGCGCATTAAAAGAAAGTGATTTTTCGCCGAGTTGATTTGCGTAAGCTTTATTATTGCTAATATTGCACTACTTTTCTTATTATTATTACCATTATCGCCATCGTCACTCCTGAGACGTTTTATTACGCAGCTTCCTTACTCCTGCAAAATTTATTTATTAAAAGGAGCACACACACAATTTACATCATTCATCAAGTGTGCGGCGGCACTCGCAAATTAGACTGGCAATTTACTTTTCTCCTCTTTCAATTACACTTAAACTCAATTGCAATTGCAACGCAACGGAGCAAAATACCAGACTACAATGTAAGAATGCTAAATGAATTTCTACGACAATTTTATAACCCTTTCCTCTTCATCAAAGTCTCCTCGACACAAGAATAAAGAAAATGGTCAAATATAATTATTCAAAGGCGCAGCCCCAACAAACCAGCAAGAAGAGCAACAGTAGCTGCGCGAGTGCATTCTCTCGTAATTCCTTTCCCTTTTCTCAAAAAAGCACATTAATAATGCCTTATTCGATTTTTTGTGCGTGCTTCCTTCCTTATTTCATATATTAATTTTTCAATTAGCATACTTTGTTGCTCATGCTGATGATGACACTCACTTAACACTTTGATATAAAAGGGTGAAGGGAGACAGATGAGCTGACAGCCATCAGCGTCGTCATCGTCACAACATCCCAGAATCACTCAAATCATTTTTACTATTTGCCAAAGTGCACACACTTTAGGCAAAGTCATCAGAATACAAGAAAAGAGGACAGTCCGAGTAAAACAATCAATCTGACGGAAGAATCAGTCGCAAGTTAAATGTTCTCAAGATTACTCTCAGACGATTTTTTTTTCATTTTTGACTGTAGCAATAGCAGAAGTGCTATGTTATGCCATTGCTGCAACAACTACATGACCATTTCTGCACATTGATAAATTGTTCGCAGATTGTTTTGTTTAAAGAAGAAGGCTAATTATTTAGATTTGCAGTTAAATACAATGGCACCTTCAATGATCACACGGGATGAGATTCGCAATTTTTCTTTCTTTGACTGACCATTGACTGCAAAACCAAAACGGCAAGAAAAAGGCAAAGCACAGAATAATAATATTTTTATGGACAGTCATAAGGACGAAAGATGAATTGCACATTTGAAAAAACAAAACAAAACGGCGAAAAAATTGGGAAGAGAAAAAGAAAAGGAAAATGATTTGAGTGAATGGTCTGAGTGATTAACTGACTCGGCAAATGAATCGATGCTCTTCATCGACTTTGTCTTTTTCTGCTCACCTCGCCTCACTCACCGTGTGAAGATGAGAGCGAGACTCAGAGTAAAAAGAAGGAGAAAAACAATTAAAATCTCTTTATGAGCCCTGTTCATTCTCGGTTTTATATTATTCCATTTCCCTTTTATGTCGGCCTTTCAAAATAACACTTGAGTTGAGATGAGTGACTAAAGGGGAAAAGGAGAATGAAGTGTTCTTTTCTCAAGATAGGTGAGATCATGGAATGATGGCTAAATGCGTAATATTCATCCACAATACAAAGTATTATTTAAGGTAAGCCCAAATACAAAAAAAAAAAGAATCTTAATGACTTTTTTCAACTTCTTCGTCTTCCTTTTGTCTTTGGCTCATTCGGATGGTATGAGCGATGGATGGATGGATAGAGTCCGATGGAGCCGTTTTATTTAAGCTCTTCTGACAAATCAGCCAGAAACTCTGAGGACGACCAAGTTACTAAAAGATTGACGTTGATGATGATGACTTTGCATGCATGCACAGCAATCATGCTGCTTTGGTGAGAAAGTCGACAATTAACAATCAAATGGTGAATAGATAGTTGTTGCGTAATCACGACACATACATATTATGCACAATATGAGTGAGTGACTGGCTGAAGAGAGAAAAAAGCGAATAAGGATGACCACCAACTGCTTCTTCTACACACTTCTCAAATATTATCATTATCATCAATATTATTATTACTACCATTCTCCCTTTTCATATGTCACCTTTTCTCAGTAATTAAATTGATTTATTTCGCAACAATGTGGAGAGACTTACAAAAAGTTGTGCTTAGCGCCATTCATCATTTTCACGAGATAAGAAGAATGAGCTGAACAAAGGAAATTCCAGAAGGCATTAGCTTTTGTTCACTCTGACACCAGAGAGGCGCTTATCTTTCTCTTCTCTAAACGCTTATCACTTGAAGGTCAGTATCTTTTTTAAATATGCAAATCTCTTCTTAAAGACGTAACCATCGTTGGGTAACCCCCTATTATTTCATGTAGGTGCTTGGAATGGAGCCGTTTTAAAAAAAGCCAAATGAAATTTTAGTAAACGATTATGACAAGTAATTATAGATTTAGGTAGGCAATGTTCATCCAGCGAGCACATAACACGAAAATCCCGTACATTCTAAATATCTAGAGAAGCAGAGGAGCTTAGTTGAGCTTGCTTACGACATTACTATTCAAATACGTAATAATAACCTGTTATTCAAAATAATAGGATGGAGTCCCCTAAATACCTATATTTATTCATGACTACTTTTCACTTGCTCTCCTCTTGTAAATAATGACAACGCAATGCTCGAAAAAGCATCCACTGTTACGATTATTGCTATTTCTATTTTATGAGTTCGATGAGCGGCGTTTAGTGCTGGGCTGGCTGGCTGAAACACAAGCGCTATTAAGTAGGAAAGGTAACGTATGAATTTTAAACGACTTCATTATCCCCCGAAAAAGAAGCCAGTTAAAAAAAGAATTGAAACCTTTTTTCCGTCAGGTTAGCTCAAAAACTGAAGAGGAGAAAAATATTTAGATAGAAAGAGAGTTTAAGTGAGCGATTGAGTGAGTCACTAATTAGGCGTAATACCAATTAATTATCCACGCACACTGCACACACCACCAAAAATGGTTACGTTCTCCAGAGAGAAAGCCAGTACACACTAGTGGAATGTACGCAGAGTTGGTAGAGTTGCAGTGAGCAGTGCACACACACACCTGAATATGAGAGTCGCAAGAGATTAGTAAAGACGCGAAACGAAGCCACAACGGTAATAATGAGAATTGAGAATACATTTTCAGACTAATTAATGGCAGCAGAAGGAGGAGAGAAGAGAGCATTATAAAACAAGTTATGTTTTCATTCTCAAGTCACCCAAGCGAAAAATACCGTCTTCTTTGCATGGAGAAGCCTGCAGTGAGCAGAGCAGACGTCGAGGTCCATAAATATTTTGTAGCTCAAGCGAAATAGACTACACACATTAAATCCTCCTAAATGCCTCTTGTATTTTATATTGCATATTAACTACGTACATACAAACGAGCCCTTCTCACTCACTTCACTCAGCCAGGCCTAACTTTTTCGCTCTTTTGACTTGTGCTTCATTTGCGAATGTTTTTAACCCTACTCGTTTAATCCAAGCCATCAAATAAATATTCACACACACACTAAGGATACTCAAAGGTTAATTATCATGATCGCTTGCCATTGCCATGCTACCCTGTCCGCCCGTCATATTTTTTTATCTGTTACATTTCACCCATCTGGCCATCTAACCAAGTTGGTGGCACTGTCTAGTTTGCTTGCTTCACCCTCCTTAATGCATGTCTATACATAGATCAACGACAGTCAGCAGAAGAAAGATTCGAGGAAGAAATTAATGTAATTTAATTAATTCCCTAATTAATCACGATGAGTTCGCTCCTATTATTCCCTAAAGCCAGCTACTTGTTTTTTGGAAAGGGTAAATACTTAACCTGATTGCGATTAGGGATGAAAAATAATAATATGTACATCTGAAAGATTTTCCTTTGCGTAAATATGTATTGCATCACATCACGTGTTAAAGATTGGGAGCATTAAAACTGTGAGTGAGGTGAGGTCATCAAAGATGCTCGCTCAGTCAGTCACTTACTGACTGACTGAGTTCAATTCAAATGGTTCATGTTTGACAAGAGAGACGAAAAAGGCTGATTGAGAAGAGTTGAGTCATCATTATAAAATCACGTAGCACAACGTTAGAATGTTGAGCCCTCTCAAACGGCTCTCCTTGTTAATTAACACTAGACTGCAGATGTTTTGTAATCGAACTCTTCCGAGAGTTATTTCATCTGAGTTGGTTTTTTCAAAATCTCCTTAATTAATAAAAATTAAAGTGCAAACTGGTGAAGTGTAGTGCCACTACCTCCGTTCTGGCTCTATCTACCCCATAAAGTTCACAAGGGTTTTTGTACTTGCTCACTGACTGACAAAACAAAAAATCATTTGAAACCAAGGTACATAATAAATAACTCTATTTTTTCAGAGGAAGTGAATTTACCTCTGCTTTGACGACGATGATGAGGACTGATGAGGAATGTTGATTGTATTGGCGGATTAAAATTGTTACTTTTGTACACGTACAGACGTCTCTGTTTTATAATTGCTGATTCATTTGGGAGCCATACATCATCACATCGCTTCACTTTGTCAATGCTCTAAAACGGAGTCAGGAGAAGTTCTTGGAGCTTTTTTCGTTATTTTTGCGTATTGTTAACCGAACTCGCTGACTGATCAAAAAGAAAACGTTTCCTCTGTGAATTCATTGAGTGCAACTTCATCTTCCATTAACAACATCATCATCATAATGAAGTACATGAGCCAGTCTTTTTTTGACATGCATGCCTGCCTGCATTCATTCATCAAGCATTCCATTCGCGATCTCATGTTTTATTTTATTTTTAGCCAACAAAAGAGGAAAACTTTTCCCTACTAGATTCAGTAAAAAACAAAGAAATTCATTCATTTAACGATTTTGATTGACCAGTGTGCAGTGAGTGCACAGTTTACATTAAATATGGGAGTTATTTGCGTTATCCAATTCGAAACGCAAACAGTGAGTGAAGACTAGAGAAGGAAAATGGGACTGACTGGCTAAACTAAATTGAAGAATGTGAGTGAAGCCGCACCAAAGTCAATACGCATGCACTCATGCATGCCCCTTTTGCATCTTCAAATAAAATGCGTGCTGACTTGGATTATTGAGACAACGCGATTTATTGTTGAGTCAACAAATAAAAATATGTTTGCTCAACAAGTGGTAGAATGGAAGAGGAAGCTGGCCTGAAAATAGTAGTTCACTACTTACTTCACTCGCCTGCATTATTAACTGGAGTCAGATTTAGAGGAATGCAAACAAAATAAAAAAGTAAAACACGCTGTGAATAAGATTTACGATTTATTAGTTGTTTGTTACAATTTGATGATCACCGTCGAAAAGTACAATATGAAAAGATTTGGTGAGGAAGAGAAGAAATAAAAAAGCAAAATAAAAATAAATTTGGGACTTACATGGGGTTGGAAGTATTCCAATGAACATTGTAGACTTTACTGGAACAGCACATGGAACACATGAGAATGAGCGTCTGAGCGAAAATCACAGAGACCAAATTGAATCCATGAACGGATTTGAAGGAGGAGGAATTTTTTGCGCGCGATGAATTACTATTAGAGCGGTTTGAAGAAGAGGGGACTTTTGTCTTAGATTTACTACTGCTAACATTTCTACAACTAACATTTTCAAAACTATTATTGCTACTGCCACTCGGACTAAGACGACTACGCTTTGAACTGACAGAGTGCGGCTCTTCTGACGACATTGGTAAATTTGAAAATAATCTGACAGCTCCTCCTCCAATTACACTTTCACCTTCACCTACAACACTTCCACCTCCACATCCTCCATCCCCGGGTGGAGCTGTGAAATACTGTCGGTGGCCTTTGTCACTGCGCGAAGCAGCCGTCAGTCGTCGACTGCTCGCCGTGATCGTTCTCCTCCGCAATTGATTGAACATGTCGGAAATCATTTCGCTCATTTTCTTTGATTTTGTTTTCTGTTTGAAAAGGGGGATTTAGTAAATATGTGTGAACACGTTTTTTCTACCTCTCTATGTTGTTGTCATAAAGAATTATGATAAACAAACTAGAACTGGAAAAGTGACACGATAATCTCTATGGGTTTTTCTTAATCCGGTAAAAAAGTGTGCAAGAAAAATATTATTATTTTGATTACTGTGGTTTGACACAAGCCGTCATTTATTTAAATGCTACACACAATTCTCATCGTAACTTCACAATTACCATCTCATAAAGAAAAAAGTAATGTAGGCTTAAGCTCATTCACGCTCGCTTTATTGCTATTAAGTACGGGGGTTTATTTATTTAAAAACTGCACAAGTCAACTGAGATGAGAAAATAAAAATATTTGTGACAAGTTTGTCTTCAAGATAATCTGTGCACAATCACAAGTTTATAGTTTTCTTTGCAACGTTTTTAAACTATATTTTCCAACGAGATAATCCGTTTCACTTTTTCCCTGTGCACACAATCAAACAAGGATGTGCTGGACATGGAAAATCTGCAAGTTATTTTTTATGAACCGCAATACAACTTGTTGCGCTTATCATGCATGTAATGTGCGTATAACAAGGGAAATAAAAAACAAACAAACAAACAACGATAAAAAAGATTATTTTTTTTGTGCTTTGCAATTTTTTTCTGTTCACTTTTTTGCTCTGCAAAACTATAAATTTTCACTCCACTCACGTCTTCAGTTTGTCCTGCTCAGTATTCCAGAAACGTTATGGAGAAGAAAGGAAAACAAATGGACTGGAGAAGGCCAACAATGGAAATGAAATCAAAGAAATCACAATACACCAACAATTTAAAAAAAGTTGTTCGTTTCTCTTTTTCTCTCGTAAAAAATCCAGATTCCTTATTTTTCCAGTCTACAAATTCTTCTTAGTGGTTTATTTTTATTTTATTAGGATTAAACGTAATTATAGTTTATTTTCAGGCTGTAACCCGATCCAGAGAAAATGCTGATGAGGATGATGATACATAGACATAGAAGACATTGTCAGGATTCCCTTTTTTATTTATTCTCTCAGGCGAACAGAGAAATTGAACTGAGCAAACGATATTATGAGCGTCCACGACGGTCACCGTGATCTCTGATCATCATCGTCACCGTCACCACCGGTCACATAAAAATGTGCGTGTAGGCATGTCAAGAAGTTTGGTAGTAAGCTGTCACCATATTTTCTACACTTTATTACAAACTAGCTCAGAGTCACTTGGCTAGCTTTGACGAACCACACACACCAGAGACAGAGAGAACATGTTGTTCATATTATTTTTATTGGCTCTATTATTATTATTATCATTCATTCCAGCAGTTTGTAGACTGGAGAGTGTAAGATTGAGATTTGATTATTTCACTAGAATAAAAATATATTCATGTAAACGAAGCATTTATCTGTGGATCCCAAACGAAAAAAAAAGTTTTATCTTTGTTCTTCTTATTTCTTGGTGGATAATTTTTTGACAGAAAGTCATAAAAATGGCGAGTAGACTTGTTCCTTTTTGTCTTGTGACAGAAAATGGTCTTGTCACCAAAACCAACTACCTAAATATTGAGATGCTGGATGCTAACTCAAAAACCTCTCCCAATAAAATGCCTACTTCATTCGCATATTTCTCAGGTCGAGTAAATTCACCAGCAAACTATTTCTCAATTTCTTTTCTGTCTTGTCTAGATTTTTTTACTTACAGGCAATAGCTCCACATTACTATGAACTACCTTAATACCGGTGTAACAAAAAATGTCGTTTTTTTGATCGTTCACTCACTCACTGGACTGGAGTAGTTTTTTGTTCTTCGTGCGTGGGTTTCACGTTACTGCTCACAGTAATGCACACACAATTTTTCTTATTGTCACAAGAAAATCAATCCTGTCAGATAACGTTGTCCACACGAAACCAAAAAATCCGCGATGCTTAGCAAGAAAAGCAATCCATTAAAACACTGAGCAACAAGAGAACCAATTGACAATACAGAAGCACATGTCAAAAAGCACTGCAACGGAGCATGTCAAAAACAAAAGCCGAATGTCCGAAAAGAGCAACTCAGCAAGAGTCTTGGAGTGGAATGTCCTAATGATTAATTCTTCCGCTTTTCACTGTTTGATACGGTTTGCATGCTTGTTGCATGCATGCAGAAAAATGCACCAACACACGCTACACAACTCGAGCGATAAAAATATAGCTCAGTTTTCATACGGCTTTGGAGACAAAAAAACTATAAGCCGTGTTTATGCAAAAAAAAAGTTAACAAAACTTCAAATCAATACCAGAGTAGAGAAGTGAATAAGAGCATTAGTATTATTGACAATCTAAATCGTGTGACCGGACTATGAGCGGACGGACACACATTTTCGATGTGCAGCCGTGTGAGAGCCTAGAAAACAACTAACTTTTAACTTTGTTCTAAAGGAATTGAAAAAACATTTTTTCTCTGTCAAGAACACAAGCAACTGGTAAGTGAGCAAGGAATGCATAGGTTGGTGCAGTGCACACACTTTACTTACAAACAGCTTTACTCACTTACATTACATTAGGTTAAGTAGATATTTTACACGAGATGCATTACTCTCATGTTATCTCTCATAAAACATAGCATAAAGGTAAAAATGTAAAAGAGAGATAAAGTTGGGATGGATGGGACATCAGCAGACAGAGAAAAAAAACAGGCCTGTAAGGCATATTACTCGCTCTTCACTCACTCCAACTAACTCAACTTTGTCTTGATTCTTGATTCACCATTCACTTGAATAGTGAAACGTATTTGAAAATCCCTACGCGTAGACTGTGACTGACGAAGGCTAAGAAAAAAGTAATCATGATCAACATTACAGCAGCATCATTGGGATCGTCGCAAGTCGCAACGTTCTGAAACATGGCATTGGATGAACGCTACACATGTAGCTCGCTTGTTCACTCTCTCACTCGCACAAGTCTTCGACACAATGCAGGAACTCATGTAAAGTCTTCCGTTTCTTTTCTATTGCGAGGAAAAAGTGAGAAAGGAGGAATGCGAAAGATGTTTTTGAAAGAAGACACAAGAAGGACTTGAGACTGAACAAAAAAGACGAGCCAGACGATCACGATGATTATGAGAAAATCCCAAACAAAACACAATTTTCAGATTATGCACCTCTTCTTCCATCACCGTTCTAAATTCCCCATTTTAAAATCCTAATCCCGATCTGTGTGCGTCTCCTATTAACAACTTGGTCATAATGAAAAGGCCACGCAACGCAACAGAAAGCTTAAAGCAGTGGTTTTGGATAGATTTGGATGGATACTTATTATTGACGGCGGAACAACAAGCAGCTGAAAAGGGACCTTTTCCTTCCACAAAGTCCTTCGTGCACCTTTACCTTTACAAAGTACAGTTTCCTTTATATCAACCTCAAGTGTTCAAAAGCAGCTACGAATTTTATTGTATTTTTCAAAAAAAATTCATCGGTCTCTGCATTTCTCAGCCTTTATCATCATTAATGCTACTATTAGATTGTTGTTGTTTGTTGTAGTTGTATTACCATTTCTTGAGTGGAATTAGGAGTAGCCACAGCCTCAACCACTTCTCTCCTTTTATTCCCTTTATCATTCGGCTGTATCCTCTTTCGATAAAAGGAACACTTTCTCATTATAATAAATGCAGCGAAACAAGAAAACTGCATTTTTATACCTGGCATATCGTCGCATTCATTCTCCTGTGTGTGTAGCAGCAGCAACAAACCAGAGCAATGCAAAGCATGAGTCTTTTCTTTCCGCACTAAATTTACCTTTTCTTTCTTCAGGTTCAGGCTTAGCAAACTGTGCCATTTATTTATGAAATAAAGACAGGAAACCTGAGAAAGAATTAGACGAATTATACACACTTAAGACTCATCCCAGAGCCCGGTTTCGCTTTAATTCTATTTACAATTTGGGATATTATTTTTGGGGGTCATTGAAGAAACGTGTGTGTGAAATGGATGGAATGGAGCTACTGCTCCTTGAAAAGACTGCAACTGCGATGAAGACACAATTTTGTTTTCTTAAGAAGAAAGAAGTGCGGTATAAATGGATGCTACCAGGAATGCAGGCAGGCAGTGCAGCATGCTGCTCTCTTCCCATTTTATTGCAGACACCAACAATGCACCACGACACCAAGTAACAACAACACCATTCAAATAATCAAGTCTGTTGCTCCTGCTCCAGCCTCAGCTTGTTGCACACAAAC
Organism: Cyphoderus albinus; assembly: GCA_021029165.1. Lineage (NCBI taxonomy): Eukaryota > Metazoa > Arthropoda > Collembola > Entomobryomorpha > Paronellidae > Cyphoderus > Cyphoderus albinus. The sequence goes on along the minus strand of VYYJ01000012.1, from coordinate 125,848 downwards.
CGAGCAATTGAATTGAATTGAGGAGATAGTGAAAAAGAAGCAGCAAACAATGTTGTCTTGGATAATGCAGTTTAACGAGAAGTGGAAAAAAGCCTCTGAGTGGGGCTCTCCTGAGAAGTGGAGGAAATTGTATAATGCACTTTTTCGTCTTCTCCCTTTCTTTCGAAATAAAACCTCAAGTGAGTCCATCAATCCACATAGCACTATGGAAAAGGAGAAAAAAATCATGAGTGGATGTGGATAAGCTCTTCCTTCCCCTTGAGTCGCGAAATGCATTCAATTTATTGACAGTTCGGGAAATAAGATGCTCAAATTTGGATTCATTCATTGTATGATGCAAGATGCAACGATGCAGTGTAAATCGATAGAATATGATGCAAGCAGAAATTTTCTGGAATGAGTGCAGTTCCAAGGCCCACTCCATCCACCAGAACTTCTCCCAAACTCCATCCATTTTCACCTCACCGCAAATAACCGTTCACCTGAGAAGCGAGCAATTAAATTATAGCCACGATTTCACAAACGAAGGGGCTGATCGGCTCACAGGCGAATTACTAAATGTAGAGGAAATGTCGAAAAGTGGAGCTTTGCATATCATTTAAGGTGAGTTGGGCTGACTGAGTACAGCTATTTTGATATTTATCCATGCCGGTGCTGATGAGGAGAAACGATAATGTGTTCATGTCGAACATTGTGGTGTACAAGCGTAATAGTATTATCATCATCACACGAACAGATAAAAAGGCTTTTGGTTTGGTCAACCAAAATAATAATGGCTGGTGAAGTACACACCAACAACATTTATATAATAATAATAACAATAATAACTATCCACTTTTGCATCAATCCATCCATCCGTCGGTCGGTCGACCGATTCTCCGCTTTTATCCTTTCCTGCTTCTCCTCCAAACGAATGGACATAATTCTTGTTGATAGTGATGTAGATGTAGGAAAGGAACATGGATTGGGCATGAAAGGAGAAAATCCCTACCTGCCTCTTCAATCCATCCTACTAAATGCGAGTCCATTAATTTCGTTTAGCTCAAGAGGAGGAAAAGGAATAATATTTTCGTCTCTGTCCATTTTTCCATCGGGAGAGAGGAGCATTTATGATAAAAGTAAAGTAGACTACAGCCATCACAATCATCATGATCCTCCTCGTCGTCATCGTCATCATCATCACAATCAACAGAAGCTTTTTGAATTGAACTGCATTGCTTCCTTACTTACTTTGGGTTTATAATAATCAAGACCCTCGCTATGACTATCTTCCCTGCAATGCACTGCACCAAGAAAGATGCCCCAGGTACATGTATATAATAAATATGATTACATATCTCTTTTTTCTCTCCAAGACAAAAAATACATGCTCAGTTGTGCCGTGGTAAGTAAAAAATACGGAGGAAAGAAATGAGTAAGGTGAACTGACGCTTCTCACTGCTCTCTGCTCACACTACTCAACTCACGGCTCGGTTTTGAGTAAGTCGACTTGTTGAAACTTTGCCTGGAGATATTCAACAAAAAGATCAGCTCCTCAGTCGCATCACATCACATCACTTCATATTCGATCCAGTGTTATGTTGCGGAGAAAAGAATGCATGTGTGTGTGAAGTGAAAAAGTAAGTTAGGTAACTAAAGTACAGAGAAACAAAGTTGGGATTATCATCGTGTGGTCGTCCTCCCTCGTAACAAAACATTGTGTGCCTTTTTACAACTTGATACATATTTCGGGTACCTGTTTCCTTTCCTTGCTTCACTTTCCTTACTTTTTTTAGTTTAGGTGCTTCTTCAGAAATTCTCTTTAATGCATATAAAATCGAGCAGGTAAGAGAGAATTGAGATGGATATGAAAAAGTAAGTGGTCGCTTTTCGCCACGGTGGTGATGGTGGCGGCTGAAAAGTGTGTTGAAGTTAGCTGAGAAGTGCTGACTGACTGACTAAAAGAACGTTTTCTTGCCTGGATTAAAAACCAGCAGAGAGCAATGAGCAGATACGCATAGGTAATATGCATCGAATGAAATGAAATGAGGCTTATGCCGATTTTCTCATGTGTCTCACACAAATGCACACACGCACATATGCAATGAAGACTCGATTTTCTTGGGGCAAATTCCCTGGTTGCATGGCTTTCTTCAGCCCAACCATTACATTATGACAACAGGTATGTTATGTCAGTCAGTCAGCGTTTAGCTTTAGCTGCTATTACCATTTACCATTTATTACCAGCCAATGGGGCATACCAATATTTCTGTTCAGAAAACATGTAAAGTAATACATGGCAAATATGTTGTGCTGAGTGTAAAAAAATGGAAAAAGAGCAAAAATAATAATACTTCTCTCCTTCCTTTTTCTTCTCCACTTTTACCTGGAGGCAAATTGATGATGATGGTTTGCCTTACTCTTTACTCAAAGCATGTGATTTTTATATTGCTCGTTCACTCTCCTCCTGATCAACCAACATCACACACTCATCCTTGCGTTATGTCGCTTTGCCTTGTTGTTGTCGACAAGACAAAAACGAAAGAAAAATTGACTTGCTCTGTCTTTTCACAATTTTTTATCATTATCGCTTTGGTTTACTTCTCGTAAGAGAATAGAACAAAGCCTGGGCCAGGGTACTTTAAGAAGCCTGCATGAAAAAAAGCTTGTGAAAATGGAAAGGAAGGTTCGAAATGAAATTGTGGCCCCGGCCAGGGAGCGGAGTAGGACACAGGTTTACTTCACCTTCCTCTCGCGAAGGCAGATGGAAGAGCACTGAGACTGAACACCCCATCTCCAATGAAGCGAACGAAACTACTCACTCGACCACTCATTTACTACTGGTCATCCTCATTATCAACGCCGTGATCTTCATCACCAGCACTTTGCGGCTGTGAAGACGACTGCAACGAACGCAACCGCAACAATCAGGATGCCAAAAATTATTCTTTTACCATTTTTTTCTTCTTGGTGAAAATGACGCTTAGGAGAAATACCTTAGCTGGCACATTTTTATTGTTTTTATTATGATTATCATCATTACAAGGGATGCAAGTAACGCTGTTGTATTTTTGTTTCATCAATATAATCATTTTTTTCACAAAGTGAAGTGGACATACACGTTTTCCCTCAAAATATTAGACTCGGCTTGATCATCACCCTCATCACTTGAGTACGTGCAAAGATGAGAAGGAAGGACGAGATGAATATTGCTAATAATAAAATGCAACTTGTTTTTATTCAACACGAAATAGCCACCTAACATTAACAAGAAAGAAGACACATTTTTATTTCAATATTGTTTCTCTTGCAAGTATTGCTATTACGTAAGTAAGGACGCATGCGGGTATGTACATACACATACCATGCGTTGTTGCAATAAACATTGCAGTTTTTTGAAACAACAGCAGAAATAACTTAATCAACTTCACTTGATGAACAATTGCAATAATAAAGAGACGAAACAAGGGAGTAAAAGAAAAAATAGTAAAATAAAATAGCGGCTAGGCTTTTAACTAAGTATTGACGACGACCGTGAGCGAGTGAGTTAGTGAGTGTGATGGTGATGATGACGATGATGATGTTGATGACTTAATGAGGAGCGACCGATCTGTTAACACAAGTTGTTCAATTGTAGTCAGTTCGGTTCGTTACGGAAGAATGAATAGTCTTTTTGCAGTGTTTGTAATAGTCATGTTCTGGTGTGGACATAACACAACACAAAAATCCATTCCTTTCAGTTGCGGCGGTGAGAGCTTGAACAGAAAGAAAGAAGCGAAAAAACAACCGTCATGTTGCTGCTTTACCATTGCTCGGCAAACAGTTCGAAACTACAAACAGAAACAAGAGAGACAAAGACAAAAATGCTGATTGCACTAGTATCAGACCAGAACAGACCAAACCGAACGGAGAAAAGTCAAAAAATAAGTGCAATCACAACAAACAGTTTCTTTTCACTTCAACATTCATCATTTCATTCTCGGAGACAGAAAAAAGAAAGATGAGGTGAGAGCAGTGGCTGTCGCTGACATTCTTCGATTTCACAAAGAAGAAAAAAACGGAACAGAAAATTGTTCTTGTCCGTTCGGATAAAATGAAATAAAAGTAGAGTAAAGCAGAGTTTGAAAGATAAGAGGAAGGTGTGAAGACACCGGTGTTCATTTGATTTCACTCTACCTCTTAACATATCGTTTACACCTTAAAACTATGCACACAACACGCATACCTACATAGTTTACTTTTTTCGCATTTGTTAACATTTTTTCTCTTATTTTTTCTCTCTAATCACCTGACTCGTAACTAAACAGCAACAAAGTTCCCCTGCTCATGACAAACAGAATGTAAAGCATGTGAGCTCCGGTTTTTTAGAAGAATAAAAAAAACTTGCAATGATTAAGATGATGAGTTGCTCATCGTGGCAATAATTTGTGGCTAATCAAGCTCAAGCTGCTGAGAGCACCATCAAACACTAAAATATCATATATTTTATCATATTTTTATACATTATACAAAAAAAAACCGCATAAGAATCCACAATCATTGTTATTATCAACAACAATATAATAAGCATTGTAGACATCACCCGGCAAAAAAGACAGCCTTTTTCGCGAAAAAATGTTATATGTATTTTGTGGATGATATGATAATATTATCATGAATTTGTTCGCCAGAGGATACAATGCAACATTTTTCTCATGTTCAGTTTGTTTTTTTGCTCCGAGAGTGTTGTCGAGTGACGAATTATTATGATTATTATTATTATTATGGTGAAAACGATGGCGATATTGATGAGGTGATGGGGTATATTGAACGAGCGAGTTATCAAATAAAAATAAGAATAAGTAAGAACTTGCGGTGAAAAAGCAGCTCAGCTCGTTGACTGCTCACTCCTCTCGGCTCATCTTCACATCATTTCATAAACAGATTACCATATTCATTTGAGCCTTGAATAACTCTAAATAAGAAGTTTTTTTCGTACATTTTTATATTTGTACATTTCTCTCCAAAATTCCGTACAAGGTAAAATAAGAATGAAAATCAAATAAAATGCATATCTATCTACATACATGCCTTACATTATAAAAACCAGCTTTTCCTCTCTCCCTGAGAAAGATATGCATACAAAGGGAATTATTATTTAATATTATGCGGATTGCTTTATGTTTTGTGTGTTTTCTGGCAAATTGCATTATTAGGGTTTTTCTTCGCATGAAATGAAAAATATTATATAATATGAGAATGCGTAGACTGCCGACGCATGCAAATTATACGATTGCTTTTCTCCCTTTCTCACTTGGTTGGATTATGGGAGAGAGACGGAGGATTATTACTTTTTTACTAGACAGACGACCAACTGACTCAAAGAACTTCTCGTTAGCTAATAACTACTCCACCAGCAGCGTCGGCTGCATTTAATTTTTTTCAGCACAGCGAGAGAATCAGTAAAAAAGACATAATCAATACAATTATTTGCCTTTTTCTTCATTTACAAAAAGAGGTCCGAAAGAAATGAGACGTGAGCGGGAGAAGGATCAAAACGTCTTTAACGGTACACAGTTCAGTGCCTAATGTAACAGCAACTCTTGACTGGCTCTTTAGGCATTATTATGATAATGATGATGACCTAATCTATTGAAGTTATTTTTTCTCCGATGAGATAAAATGATCTTTAAAATATCAAGCTAAATATAAATATCCTTTTTACATATAATTTTTATGACATAGTAAAGTAAATAGAGAGAAAAATGTATTCCATCACTATAAAATACATAGAATGTTTTTTTGTCAAAAATATCAAGCATCGTTGTCATGTCGTGATTGTTATGTTCATGCACGTAAACCCTTTTTCACGTTGGATGGAACGAAGAATTTAGATAAAAACAGCGTATAAACAAGTGAGCAAATTGCATTTCATGCTGTTTTTTCTCTCTCGCTCTTTTCTTCTCGTTCATCTTAATTTTCCCCTTCTTTCTCTTTGTGACTTTGTGAACGTGAAGTGATTTATGCACGACAAAGTCTCGCGTATTATTTTTCTCCTCTTTTTCTTCTCGTCTCGTTTGAATATTTCCACAAGGATGATAATAAGTGTAACATGAAAAATGAATGAATGAATTAGCTTTTTACCGCTTCTTTCTTTTGTCCTCTCTACTCAGCAAAGAGAAAAGCGGAATTTGACGGATGATGAAGATGATGAGGTTGACGAAGTACCGGCGATACTTTATGAGACCGAAACAAAAAAACGATGTTAGCCTAGCTTTGACCAATATATTTTCCCCGTAAAGGATTAGCGGCAGATGAGTCGTAACGATACGAGACAAAAAAGAAAATGGAGGTCTTCACAATGCAAATAGGGTAAAAAATCAATCACCGTCTAATTTGAATCAATTGATTGATTTTATTTTCTCGTGATAATAAAAAGTGCATTATTTATCGATTTATATTACGTCGAATATTTTATTGTCGCTTTATCATCAAGAAAATAAAATCAAGTGGGACGAGCCAACGCATAGGCAGCGGTACGGTGCACTTGTGCAATGTCGTCCTCATCTCATCGGCTTGCTTTATTTCCAACTTAATATATTATCTAACGGTGAATTTGGCATCATCACTGGTACTGCTATCATCGAAGAAAAACGAAGAGGACGAAATCCTGATTGCGCCTGCTTCTCTTCTCTCCTCTCATCAATTTTGTAATCGACATTCAACAAGCACTTTTTTGCATGGCCGAGAAACAAATATTCAAATGATGTTTTATTACGACCATGTCGATCGGTGGGTCGTGTAAAATAAAAAATGAAATATATTTATTTTATAAAAAATGCTCGTTTTTTTCTTCTCCTTGATACATTGTATAAGACAAGGGAATTCCTTCTTGTCAGGTTTACGAAAGATATGCCCAGCTCACTCACACACTCGTACAGAAGCCTTTTCTCTCATTTCTCACTCACTCCCTACACATTTATTCCATTTCAATTTCAGTAGTACATTTTCAATCCGAACCTGCCAAAGAGTGACGATGAGTAGCGGAGCGCAGGTAGAAAAGAAACACGTCGAGTGAGTTGTTTGTTTGCCTGATGATGATGACGGGGATGCTTTGCTTTCGATGTTACCAGATGAAGTGTTCCTTGATTTAAAAAATATGTATATTATGTAAAGTAAGTGATACAAGTATATAATATTTTTTGCTGTCCGTTAATGAACGAGCGAGAACTGCGATGACGACCACGACGACGACGATGATTGTGGATGAAGAAGAAAATGGATTTTGTTTTAAAAGCTCTAGCTCCGATATATCTATAAATTAAAGTGCTTATCTTTCAATTCGTTTCTTGTTTCGGTCAGCCCTTACCGAACATGCATTTTAAAAGCAGAGTGATAGCGATATCGAAATAAGAAAAATTCATCTCTATTTCGAAATGGGTACAAATCTGTTTGTTTGTAGTGAGTTGGCAGGAGATATTTCTGTGGCGTAATTATCCTCTTTGCCAATTATGAAACAAGAGTAAGTGGAGATCCGTATTGCTGCTGACAGTGACAGCGCAGGCAAGGTAAGGCAAGGCAGTGACGCCGACACCGGCAACGAAACGACAAGACAAGCATCGCCATCACTTCACTAACCATAACCATGGATGACAAACGGAGTGTTCGCGATGGAATGTGAGAAATTAAAGGGAGAAAAATAATATAAAACACACATAACAATCATAACTCGTTTCTTTTCTCTCTCTTACACATTTTTTTGCACGGAGAGCATGCATCAGTTATAATAACAATCAAGTTGTAAAAGAGTGTTAACATCCTTTTCACACATCATCATCGTCATGTGCAAAAAGGTAAATACGGAGCAGTGTGAGGACACAATTTTTTTCATTTTACTATAAATGATGACTGGGTAGGTAGCTGGCAGGTAGCCGGGCTTAAGTACAGTGTCATAGCCTGTGTTTACTTACTTCACACAAAGAATAACTGCAAAAAAGCTCAGAGGCAGCTCAGCACAGAAGTTGTAAGTTGTACGGCTGTTGCGTTCTCTCTTCACTAATCATGATTCATTTGGACAGGACAGTGACACTGAGAATCGTTTCTGCTGCTGCTGTAGAAGTGCTTCCTTCTTGTCCGCGGTCTCGTTAAAAAATCCTCACCAGCACTGCAGCAGCAAGGTAACAGTGAAAAGGCTCATTTGAATGTGAGTGGGGAGCTTCTTGTACAGGTCGTCCTACAATATCTTTTTCGCAGCTCCATTAATATTTGAATAATTTATAATTTATGTATAAAAATACGCAATACATTAGACAGACTGAGACTGAGTGAGTATCAAGTGGATGACGGAATCGTTGAGTTGAGAGTGTCTCGTTTCTTTTCTTTCTTGGCTTGCTTTTCCTTGCTCTCGTTTCTCTTTTCTCTCTGTCTTTCTTCACTTCGCAAAGAGAAAAGGTAGGAAGGGAGGCAGCCAGGCAGGGAGTTATATGACACGTTACCTGAATAAAATTACCTGAATAAATTCTCGAAGACATACAGAGAAAGAGAAGGTGTGCTCTGCAGTGTAATATACAATATTTGAGCATTTGAGTGGGTCGCTGTCTCTGGTAAGTGGACAGCTATATATGTCTGAACATGTGTATTTTTACTGTATAGATTTCATCGACCCACCGCTACTGAGCAACCGGTGCGGTGGTGGTTACAGCCGGGCAGACAGCATAAAAAATCCGAGTCAAGAGAAATAAACCAGAAACAGGGTCAAACGACTGACCAGAAAACGATGAAAGGGAAGAAGTTTTTTTTTGAAATTGAAACTGTAGATCCTTTCTCATCTTTTCTTATGATTTTTCTTTCTCCAATTTAGAGATGAGCCAGATATAGTTATTTCATTTCCTTGTTGTAGATTAGTTGTCCAAGTGGAGCAGAAGAAAAATGTGTGGAAATATGTACGTATTATTTTTGTTTCTTCGTGTCTTTCTTTTTGACAGTGAGACCAGGGGCAATTTATTCGATCGGATGGTTTTTGGTCGGACTCGACTGACTAAAGTGAGAGAGGAGGTTGTTTGCAAAGAAGCCTAACTCAAAGTGAACAATGGAATGGAAAGAGTGATAATGTAAAGTCCCACAAGTTGTCAGCCCCACTTTAAACTGATGGAAATATATTGCCGTTGTAGGCAATTAATTAAAAGCATCTTTCTTCTCAGCTTCATTTCACTCACACAGACAACAAACACACTCAGCTAAGGCTGAACAAGAGTTATCAGAGTGTTATAAAAGCAATATGCTAAACAGTCCAAACGAACGAATGAGCAACGAACGTTCGGTTTTTTCACCTTCTCCATTTCGATGATTTCGTCGTCAGTCAGGAGGTTGATATTATGGTATTACATTACAAAAGTGGCTACATGCATGCAAACTTATTTACATTATAAACATTTTTCACCATTTATTATTATTATTATTATTATTATTAATATGTATGGAATGAGATGAATGGATGTGGCGAAACTGGTACTACTTCTTCTCCCGAACGAACTCAGCGAAGAAGAAAAAACAAAAGGACGGAGTGAGTATGAGCGAGCAGTAGTCTTTGAAGCTCATTCATGCATTTACTTCATTTCATCATCAGCACACACGGACAGATACAAATAAAATATATACATATATAAAACACATAATAATAAATAAATGCAAATAGGAAATCTTTTGTGAGTTAGAAAAAATGAATCTTCTTTATTTTATTTGGAATGATGATGATGATGTTGTTGGGGAACACGGTTTGCATTAAATATTATTGTTATTATTATTACCTATTACTGTTTACAAGTTTTATTATTATTATTTCTAAATAAATGAGCAGTGAAAGAAACGAGAGAAAAAAACATTCGCTAATGTATTTTTTGTCAGCTCGTCTTTTTGCCATTTAAAAAACGGTACACATAAAAAAGATTTTGGTGGGATGGATGGATGGTTCGTTGAAGTGGGTGCAAGCGCCACAGTAACAAAACTGTTGCAAAATTTGAGTTATGGTGATGTTCCTCGAAATATTTTATTCATTCACTTTTTCAACTCATTCAATCTTTTCCTTCTTCTCGTCGTCTGTCGTGCGAGTCAAATCTACTTATGTACACCTCGTCTCATTTTTATTACCTTTCCTATTATTCTTTCTTGCTAATAATCCTTGGCCTTTTGATCCTCTCACTTCACAACGAATACACCTTGCCATTTATTTATTTTACTTTGAATGAAAAAGAAAAGTAAAAAACAACGAAGACAATTAAGTGCGTCAACACCGTATTCTAATATTCATTTCTCATTAACCATTTTCATAACTTATCCATTGTCCTGCCCTCTTTTTAAAATTAGTTTTTTTTTCAATTTTCCTTTTCACTTGCGTAAAAAACGTTTGACTGTGGTGGTGGTCCTATGACGCATTTTTCCTTGAAAACATGCTATGTGCATAATATATGTATGTAGAGCCTCAATATTTTTGAGCAATATTTAACATAAGGACAATTCTGGAAAAAAGTAAAAGCAGACCGAGTCAGAGATTACAACCGCAAAAGGTCGCTCCCAGCTACAAATTGCAAATAGGTAGATAAGCGAAATCAAAAGTCTCATTTTCATCATCGTGACACACATCAGCCACATTATATCTTATCGTCGGCCAAAATCATATCATCTCATTATTCCTATTACAACCATCCACTTGCAACAATTTTTTCACGAAAAAAGCCTGAGACAGAATAAAACGGAGATAAGAATAAGAAGAAAAAAGTACACAATGAGAGCATGGCCATCACCATCGCCACATGCCGAACCCTTTTTTCTCTAAATTTTATCCGCTACCAGCAAAAATCCATTCTCGAAAACGAAGGCTAACACAGAAACATAACATGCTCACAATTCTCATCACCATCGTGATCATCACAAAAGGCCGGCATTTTTCCCCTGACTCAACAAGACAGTCAGACAAGACGGGAAAACTTTCTTGTGTTCTGTGTGTGAGCTGAGGCGAATAAAAGCGTATTGATACAATATTACGATGATGATACGGTATTTATGTGTGATACGGCAGCAGCCCAGGATTACAGTGGATCGAGAGAAAAAATTGAAGTTGGAGGAGGAGGATCTCCTCCATATTTACCATGCAGCACTCCATTTCTTGATGTACACAGAGAAAAAAGAAAACATCATCGTATCGACTGACTGACTGACTGACTCCAGGGCATCATTCACTCACTTGCCCATAATAATATAATATATATTTCTTCTCTTGAACATTTTTTTTCATATCAAACCGATTTATTATTATTACATTAAAATACTGAAGAGCAGATTACATAAAATGCATACTGGCTCGGTCTCGCTATACTTTATTACAAGAATTCACATTTTTTGCTTTTTTCGCCAACGCCGAGCTTTTTTGAGTTGAGAGAGAAAAACGCAGGCAAGGAAAGCCAAGGCAGGGGAAGGTAAGTGAACGTGATTATTATGCAAGTAATAAAGATCCATAATAAAAATAAGAGAGGAGGGATGGATATGATAATAATAATGGAGAAGGAGAGAAGCAGTCATCTGCGTTAGCTCGTCTCCTCCGCATCCTCCCTTTTTCTCTTTCTTGAAAATAAATAGATACGTTCGAACGTTTATAGAATGTTACAAACTTAACGTGAAAGATTCACCCGATCCATGATGATTCAGCAAAGGAAAAGCAGATATGTTATTTATGCCAGCGCTACGCTATTATTATTAAGTGATAAGTGTACAGAGGAATGAATCAAGTCAAGTGAAGACGAAAAAGGTTCGATGTGAATGTGATGTGAGCGAGCTAATGCTGAAATCAAGACAATATTGCTTTCTTTCTTCGTCTGTAATTGTACACGATATTAAGAGATATTCCAAATCCGATGCACTTTTATTTTTGTTTCATTTCTGTTGTATTTTATTAAAGAAAAGGAGTTTTCTTTCTGCTTCAATTTAATTCTGCTGATACTGCTGCTCGGCTCCTCTGAGAAAAACGTCAAGTCAAGGTGAACGAGAAGACAGTGAAGAAAAAGAGGAGAAATTTTTTGGTGCTACGGGGCACCAGGAAAGAAAAAAATACATAATAATCTCATTCATGTAATAAAACTGAGAGAACAATATTTTTGTGGAATTTTAAAAGCTCGAAGCAAATTAAAAGCGTTTTTTTTTTCGTTTCACAGAAAATTATTGAGTGATATGTATAATACGAGAGAAGCGATACCATATTTTTGATTGGAATCGGTGCTGTTACCAAAATTCAAAGGAACCGTTTTCATCATGCGAATGCTTTGCCGCATGACAATTTGCCTTTTTCCAAAGATATCTAATGCCAGTTTAGGCACTATGCAGAAGGGAGTGGATAAAAAAGTGTCTGAGCAAAGAAAAAACCAGATGGAGAAAGGTAATTATTTTGTAAAGTTTAATCATTCGGAATATTAATGGAGATGCTGTTGTCTCTCTCTGTGCTTGTGTGTGTGTAGAAAAGATACGTGCCGAGAAAAAGTGTAATAGGAGTATTTACGCGAAAACGGAAGAGGTCCATGCTACAATACATATGTTCATTGCACACATTTTCTCTCATTTTTCTCCTTTAGAGACTCACTCACTTGTCCCACTAGAGGCGATATATTATTCGCTCACTGCTCTCCGTTCATAATAAAACTTGGGTAATTTTTTGTTTGTCGTCGACGTTGTCGTCGTCTCTTGTAAAAATATGTTGTTCAACAGTGTTGTTCTTCACTCTACGTGCTTCCGTGAATTGCCCCATGTGCACGCAGGCAGACAAGACAGTTTTGCTGTTGCGTTGCTCTTGGCTAACTTGAAATAAATGGGAAAAGAATGCAACACAAGTGAGCAAAGGTAGATACTCACTAATTTTTTTCTTCTTTTCAGTAAAGTAAAAGAATGAAAATTTTGCACGTTTCATTTCCCCGGTAAAATGATAAAGATAAGTATCACAAGTCAAACAGAGTTGCGAGGAAAATAATATACCTCTAGAGTAGTTATAAAGAGATAGATAAAAAATGCGTGTGCTTTGCTTCTCTGTTTTCTCAAATTATTCCGAGGATAGGATGATGACAAAAGGCGATAAGAGAGAAAAAAGTGCATCATTGTGTCCTCCTCCTCCACCTACTCCACCTTTCATCCGAAAACATTTATTTCATTCCTCGGCTGAAGCTGCTGCTGTTGCTGCTGCTGATCATGATCAAGAGAAAGAGAGAAAGACGAAACTTCATTTCTTCTGGCTGACAAAAATATTGCTGAAAGTCACCATGCCACCCTCGTCATCATCACCAATTCACTAAATGCGCTCTTTAAACAAAGTATCATAATAATAATAATAAAAATAAAATAAAATAAAAAAGTTGATCAAACTTGTTTGCTGTTTTGCGAGTAGTGAGTGGAGGTTGAAAAAAAGTTTGTTATAGGAACTGTTCTCTTGTATGAGAGTGTGAAGCAGTAACCTCAACTGAACCTCACCCTCTTCGTTCTTTCTCTCTCTTTCTTCTTCTTGAAGCATGCGGCTGTTGTTGCTCTTGCTCTGCTACAGTATTATATTAATATTATTATTATCATTATTATTACGCTCTTGGCTCATTCATTTGTATTCAAATGTTTACCTCATGACGACACGAAAGAGGTAACAGCCTTTTACTTTACTTACTCTTTTGTAAAATAAAAATGCATGGTAAAGAATGCTAAAGAAGCATTTTCATCCGAGGAGTGAGCAGCTTTGTTTGTGATGATTTGACTGCCGTGTGCTATCGCAACAATTAAGTGACCACATTAGAAAATGCACGTTGCTCTGTCACTATTTAGGTATTTTGCGAGAGAAAAAACAGGAATGAAAAAGCTCTTAAGTAGCTTTTCTCACTTGAAAACAGTTTTGCCTTGAAGTTTTTTCTCTCTTTCATACACGACGCACGCAGCTCAGCTTATCACTTTGGTTCAATACTTTTAGCTGCCAGTTTAATAATGCAATTTTAGCTAGCTTATGGTTTATTTTCTATTAATAATTATCTAAGCATCCCATTAAATAGCAATTTTTCCCTCGTTCTCCTCCAATGTATCACATTAACATATTAATTGTCGTCCGGAGGAAAGGAATGTAAGAAAATGGTGACGATCACGATGAATGACTTGGACGATAATACATAAAAACGGCGACGTGAAGCCTTTCCATGTGGTATATTATGTCACGAAAGAGCAATAAATACTAAATGGACACTGGTTGTACTAACTTTTATTATCTATTATTATTAATTAGTCACTTCAAACGAGGACTAGCTTCCGCTTGCTTGTTGCTTCTCCTCAAAAAGAATATGCAGTTTATTCCTTCCACCATTGCACTACCATCAACTAAAGTCTAGACTTCCTCTTCAGAGTTCATTTTTTTAGCAAGGCGACCAACGAGACCAGCTTCTTCAGAATGGGAGAATAGCAAAAAATTAATCCCCAGGCAGTGCACACTAAAATGCTAAGATACTTCTATTTTAATCGAATGAAAGTTAAGTGAAGTCAACAGCGAAGTAAAGTAGTAAACCTTGTTTACCGTAACAGAATTACCCGAGGGATATCTATCTGCAAGACTTCCCCGGCTGACCCGACGTTTTTCTCTTGGATATAATTTCACGTATTTGTGTAAGTAACTTTGGTTTTTGCAGTTCTCCTCTTCGCGTCTCCTTCTTCTCTTTTCCACATCATTTTCTTTTTGTTTTTGATTTTTTCAATAAGGACAAGTTAAGTAGAAAAATAGAAAAAGCCACAGTAGAAATGATTACCGTACTTATTTCGTGTGTGTGGCAACGTATGATTGATGATAAACCAATTTTCCCATTATTGATTCCTTTTCATCGTCCACTCTCCTCTCTTCCTTCTTCACATCACTTCTCTCGACTTGAGAGCGGAGAGAAAGAGCGAAAGCGGTGACCAGTGACCACAACAAGGAGACCACACACTAGAGAGCAGACGAAGGAAGGCTGTGAAGGCAGGCAGAGCTCGTTGAAGGAGGAGCGGAAAGGAAATGAAAATATTGCATTTCAAAATTCACTTCTCTTTTATTGTATTCCTCCTTCGAATTTCCATTCCAATTCTCTGCACAATTCAAACTTGAACTGAAGAGCTGCCTAATGTCAGAGAGCCGAAGAAAAAGGAAAGAGGCGAAACGAGTACAATTCTCGTATCATAATTTGCCATTTCTCGCATGCGTTAGAAAAAAACCGGGTTCGCGTTCTCATCATCCCACAACAATCATCAAATAATCGTTCCAATCCAACCAAGAGAACGCGCCGCGACCGACTGACTGACTCACTCAGTCACTCACTCACTCAATAAAATTCCATTCTCGCATTTCTCTCTTGTCAATAAATTCCCTATCAATTACGACCAGCGTACATTTATTCTCTATTGTGTATTTTTCTCTGTCGATTTTTATCGTTATTATCGTACATTATTATTATTATGTAATTGAAGTTACGCATTAACCAGGAGAAAGAAGAGCGAATGAGGGAGAAGCGCTACAATTAAAATTCCTATGCGTATTCACAGACCACTTGATTGCTACATTAAGCAAAGCAGCAAAAGCGGAGGAGGACATCACGCGAAAAAATATAAAATATAAATAAAATAATAGAGAAAAGATAACGTACCTACAGAAGTTTTTTAAAGCGACTCACTTGACTTAACTCACATTCCCGACGATAATAACAATAATAATAATTGTTTGTATAACATTAGAGAAAAATGTAGTCAAAGTGCCGTTATCTCGCTTGTTCATCAAAGTATCGTCTCCTCATCATCGTCAGAGTTAATTACGTTCAAGTAAGAAAGGACGCACTTTCCTTTCCTCGCAGCTATTTCACAAGTAGGAGAATAACAAAGGAAAAAACAGAAATAGCTCGTTGCATGATAAGGCGAACCAAAGGGAGTAAAAGGTAAAACTTGGTAAGTTATAGCTCGGCTATTTGCTCTTTTCCATTCAATTCAATGGGGACTGATAAAATCGGGAAAGTAATTAATACCAGAGATAATTATGATAATAGTATGTTAAGCACTCAGTTTTGAAGCATATCTTGCTAACATTTAATGTTATCTTGTTCTCCTAAATATTCACACGGGCTATCCAGCGGAACAATATTAAATTTCTCTCCTCGAGAAATGTAATAGCCTTGCATAACTTGACAAGAAGATTTCCTATATTTTATCTGCTGAATCAAAACCCTTACGAAGGAGAAAGAAGGAACGAAGCACGATAATAATTATATTGATTGATCACCTCACCATCCGATCTCACAATCAGCTCACTCATGAGAATGTTGCTTTTTATAAATAAAAATGATACGATTATCACGATCATTATCATGACGAGATAAATTGGTATTTTTTTATCGGGCAAGCACACATCATTTTTAAAAATAGGTTTCATTTCATTTCATAACACAGCAAAGTCAAAGTGTATGGCGGAAGACGCCAGATTTGGATTTTTACCTTTTAAATACAAAAGTCTTTTAGTTGTTAAGTACGATATGATTACTGCTCGGTTTGCGTTAAGACGTGAATGTGATGTGAGACTGGTGTGACTCTAACGATAAATATTCAAATTCAAGAATGACGGGCGACTCTCACTCTACAATACTCTTATTTTTTGTTCACGTGACCTTTTCTGCCGTTGATTGGTGACCTTTAAATAGGGATTCTCTCTGAAAGCTTTTCTCATTGTGTTTTTCCTGGGCTGAGGTTACTTGGCATGAGTTTTAAATATCTCTCGTCGACAAGTGAGTCTTGAGAATATGAGAGCAGCGAGAAGCAAGGAAGATGGGAACAAGGAGAATTGAAGTTTCCCTTCCTCCTGGCGTGCATGCCAGCATACGTCACGACGACAGCAACACAACTGACCTGGACGTGGTCGCTTGTAATTTACAAGATTAGGAATATTAAATAATAATAATAATACTAATCTTAGTAATGCGTTTATAAAATATATTTTCAACCTGTCAAACGAATAACTTTATATTTAAAGCTTTTCTTTAATTATTCCCCTCTTCTTCGCTCGCATCAATTCAAAAGGGTATTCATCACATATTTTCCTGAGAGCCCATTCCAAAAAATAATCAAATCAACGAACGACGGAACCCTTTTCATCATCAACCGAATTCAATCCGAATCTTGTCGGCACGGAGAGCAGAGAAGAGAATAAAAAAGCGAGTCTTAGTTTAGAAAAGAGATTTTTCTTCATCAACGTTAAACAGTGTATTTGATCAAATTAATAATAAAGGAGCGCAACGCTCAAAATAGCGTGTCGATTTCGTGTCCCATGTTGAATCAGGTGATCGACAAAGAAGGCAAAGATACTATGATGCTAAGGAATTGACAACTCACTGATTTACTCGCGTATATGAACGCTGAAAAGAGAAATGTTTTGAGAATGGCCGTGGCGTCGATAGAGAGGATTCGTCAAAGAAAGAAAGCACGGCGCACATGCCAAAGAAGATGCCATCGTGCGATCTCGTCTCTCCAGCTTCTTTTCTTCTTTCTTAAGCAGCATTTAATACTTGTGCTAGATAATACGAAAAAATGTATTTTCTTATCTAACGGAGAATAAAAAGGCATTGAATAGTTCTTTTGCTCATTTCTCTCTGCTCATTCACTCATTCACTCAGAAGCACACTCACATTCCATCATCAAAGCTGGACAAAAAGGAGAACGAGAAAAGAGATTATATCATCTTTTTCCTGCTCATGTGATGCTCAAACATTATCTCCTTTCATAACAGACTTGGCCATTTTTGGCTGCGTTGAGTACAGCGTGCGGGGCTTAAGAAAAATTCCGGAGGGATCATCATCATGATCTGGAGAATCTGGGGAAAACATATCTGGACATGGACTCACAAGTCATGTCAGAGAACAGTCTTTCATGTCTAGACATCAATACACTTGAGCTCGTCGTGTCCCATGTCTTTTCTCTCTTCCTTTTCGTCTTCGTTGGCAACTAAGTTCTCAGAAAACGTGTCGTGTGTGTAAGAGTATTTATTATTATTTTATTATTATTATTATTTTCATTCTCCAGGAGAAAAAATGCTGCCATCATTTTTCTCTCTCTTGGTGACATTAATGAAGCATTTGGATGAAAATGAATCTGCGTACCATTTTGTCGGCCACTCTATTCTTTCTTGCATAATTAAATGGGAGGATCTGAGAGAAAATAGTTCTAATCCTAAATGGAATCTGCACCGCTTTCTGATTAGGACCGCCAATCGATAGACTGAATCCAATTAGCATGATTCGATTTTTATTATGATGTTAACCAAGCCACAGCAGCATCAGCCGCAGAAGCGGTGTGGTTGCCGTTGCCTTGCAAACTAAAGTTTTTACTTTCAAGGACTTTTTAAGGCAAAACTTCTCTTCCAGAAAGTTCAACACTTTTTCTCTCTTTCTCCATAAGTTCACATTTTTCGATCTTGTGGGTTTCGACAAAAACGCTTGTGCATACATTTTTATTTACGGACAACGCAACACAACAAGGTTAAACTTCCTTCTGGTTCAGCCTGGAGGATAGATGTGCGATGGCCATGTTATCGTAATCAGTTCGCTTAGTTTTTCTACTACGATTATATCTCTACTCTAGAAGATTTGCCCGCGATGTTGACGATGATGATGATGATGATGTTGATTAGTGGAGTGGAGGTTCTTGGCGCAGCACAAACGAGAGAATGAGTCAGAGGGAGGAAAGTATTTTGTTGCCGTTTGAGTTGAGTGCATATGACGGTTCGCAGCGGGTGATTTTCAGCGATAGCCTTCATCATCATCCGTTTAAAAAAGAAAAAGGAGAGAATCTACTCGACAAAACATCAAGCCATATCCTATCATCATCAAGATTCATAAAGTGGAATCATTAAGCTCGGACGATATGTACCTTTTCCCTTGCTTTGCTTTACTTCCCTTTAAACGTGCTCACTGGCTTTAAGTGAAAAAATAACCAAACCTTGAGTGAAATGAAGTCCTGAGTCTGTCGGTGAGTCAGATAGAAACCGAAACTGATTACGAAAGAGAGTTTTTAAAAAATACGACTTTAAAAGTTTTTTCTTGTTTTTCTCATCGTGGAGCAGCAGAGAGCCTACCTTGCTTAATCTCATTGAGTTCATCTCGTGCCTCTAGCCTGTCGAGAGATACGGACCAAAAAAATCTATATTGGTCTTAATTTTAATTTTTCACCTTTGAGTATTGATTTGAGAGCACAGAGGCAGACAAAGTTGTTCAAACTTACTGTTTCGAGGAAACTGATTTTTTCGAGAATGCGACAGCTCCACTCACGATCACTTGCGATCTGACAATTTCTTGAGAACCTTTTCAAACAAAGTAAATCTTGGGCAAAGAACCTACCAATTTACTTTCCGTTTCCTACCTTTCGGTGGTGTGTTTCATTTTTTGGATTGCGTACCTGACGCTACAATTCTGTTTTATCCAACAACGAAACGAAATAAAAACAGACGATATCGTCAAAGATTTCTTGTGCAATGCTGATTCCTATCTTCGCTGTTTCTAGGTACAGATATAGATTGCTACCAGCACACACAAATTAATTGTAATAATAATGCAGCTTATCCTTGAGTGAATCGCTCATGACGATTAGTTCTGAAAGGGAAACATTCAATTAGCTCGGGAAACAAAGATATTATTACTACTCGGTATTTACTATTTTACAACAATTACTTACCATTAAAGAAACTACATTTTCGCTGCCGACTCCTTATTGCCAACAATTACATTTTCTACTCCACTGCACTCTGCTTTTTTAAACTTTAACGGAAGGATTAGAAGAAAAGAAACGAAAATTAAGATGGAAATTCTCCTTCGAGAAAGGAATCTTTGTGTTTGGTTACGAAGGACGAAGGAACGTTACTTTATGCCCCATAATACTATTGCCATGATTATTACCGCATATCCATTTATGTGTGTATCGTGGCTCGGAGCTAAAGGCATAAAAATAAGAGAAGAAAAGGAACGTCTTTACTTTCCTTTCTCCTCTTTGATATTTTGCCTTAAAGACAGAAAAAGTCAGCGTGAGTCAAGTCACACACACATACACACACAAAGATCGTCATGGTCATCATTATGAAGATGATCATGATGGAAAAGAGTGAACAATGTATTATATGGTTTCATTGTTGAAAATGTGTTTATCAGTTAAGCAGAATGACTGGGTCCATTATCATTATTACATGGTACATTTCTCTCCGTTTTCATTTTTAATATCGTAGAATAAATACATAATTTGATTGGAATTTTTTCAGCCTTCCATTTATTCCTCAATGATATTGTTTTGTTATTGTTCGAGAATTCCTTGTTTTGTTTCAGCCGACACAAAAACAACGCAACGTTCAGTCAATACTCATTCTTGTAACATATTTATACATTTTCACCCTTTAATGTTGAATATCATTTTGATAATAGTAATATAAAATATTACTGTGCGGCAATGAGTGGAAGAAGCACATCTCACTTTACTTTTGACTCTAGTCGGTCGTCGGCTAAGAAAAGAAAGAGTATCTTTTTTATAATTTTTCTTGTGCCGCAAGTCATCATCATAATGTACAAACGGGCAGACGTTTACATTAAATCTAATAATAAGTCAGTAAGGCAAAGTAAGATGGATAGATAGACAGAAAGAAAAAAGTTGATATTTTTTGCCTTCTCTTCTTCATCTCCAGGATGTTTTTTTATTTCATGAATGGGATTGATAAGTGTACACAAATAACAGCTTTCGTGGAGCAAAGATACAATTTTATTTCCTTTTAAGATTCTCTGGCTGGACCAATACCATTTTCCACCTGTTTCTTCATATCATCTTGTGACCCACACCAACCTGTGAAATGCTCGTCATTTTAACCCTTTCAAATTGCTAGCTAGTCGTTGTACTCTACAACTGTAGGTATCTCGCTTGAAGAAAGAAACAAATTCTTTTGAATTGACTCATTTAATCGTAATCTGGCATGATTTGTAGTTTGGTGGTTCAGGGGTTGATATGACTAACTTGGAAATAGGAAAAAATGCATTTAAAATGAATTAAGAAGAAACAAGAAAGGACATTGTTTTCAAATTGTATTCAAGAAAAAACATTATTAGTGAATGCCCACAATCCAAGCTGCTGCTATTGCTAAGCCGAAGCTGAACTATACCATGCCACAAAAGTTTTTCGATCGGTCCGTGTAATGTCAAGTCATCATCATAAACTTGGATTAGGCATGTATATGCTTCACTTTTTTATTCCCTTTGCATCTCATCTCATCTGAAATTGAAGCAGAGCCTTTTAATGCAATCTAAAAAGCCTTTCTCCTTTCTGTCTGATACGGCGAGTGACTGGAGCTTGAAAAGAAAAATCCAAAACTCTATATGTATGTAAAAAAATATTTTCAAATCTGAATGTGAATTACCGCCTTAGAAAAACGATATTGCACAAACCGACAAAAAGAAGTTAGACACAAGATGGAGAAAATACTTGTCAAAAAAGTATATTTAAAGAAAGTGGTTTCAATTTTTTTCCAGGCTTTCGGCATTTCACTCTTTGCGGGTTTTCAAGCTCGTGTGATATGATATGCATGGCAAATAGGAACCTGAGCAAAGGAATGTTTTTCATCTTCTTTTTCCTACTTAAGCCGAAAATAATAATATTAAACAAGTGGTAGTGTTGCAACGCAATGCGTTATTATCGCATCGCAAAGTCAAGAAAAAATGCACGCACCTTTTGTAATGTTTTTTATTCTTTATTCTGAAAAAGAAGCGACTCTCCTTCCTTACTCGGTTGTGGCTTTTCTCTTCTTTATTGTGATTCCTTCCAGTTTTCTAAATTATCTCATCAACTTCTTCCTCGTTGTCCTCGAGTCCTTCCTCTTGATGCTGCTCATGCTCATGAAAGTCAGGAATGTTCCTTTTGACTTATGTAGAAAAGTGCATTAAAAAATCTACATCGCGATAGTAATAATAATGGTAATAGTAATAACATGAAATCTCCATACAGCACATCTTTACAACATATTTTTGACAAGACAGGCCACGACAAACAACTCGGAGGAAGGAAACTGTGAACTTGAACTTTGAATGCACACACAACCTACCTACAAAGGAGGAAGCAAGTCATAAAAGGAATAAAGAAGCGAATTGGATTACCTTTGCTATATCTTCCTTGAAATGAAACATAATACTTTTTTCAAACTTTCTGCTTTTCAAGATGAAAATGCAATTTGGTTGGAAACCTTGATAAAAAATATTTAAAACTGACATTGAGAGCGGCTACATTTTCGGTACGCACAATTTTATTTCAAACTGACGTGGGCAAAAGCAAGAAGGTGGCAATGGCATTGGCAGACGAATGGAATGAATAAGAGAAGAGAGCAAAAAAAGTTTCCTCTTCCTTTGTCCATTTTCAATTTCATCGTTATCACGAAATAAAGGAGAAAATACATGAACGAGAAGAATTCCTAATGAGATTTGAAATTATTACTCAAAATATTCATTTCTAAAGTGCAAGGCATATTCATATTTTTCAACACTTTCCAACTTGATTCTTTTTCTTCTGTCGTAGAATCTTAATAATCATAATAAGTTCAATCTCTCCTTCGCTCGTCCTTCCTACGCACGGCAAATGAATGATTAAGTGAGAAAATCACCTGTTGTAACAGACGCGAAGACTGTGTGTGCACGCGTGACCACCAGGTGGACACAACGGCGACGTGGACCGTTTTGGTAGCCTTCCTTAAAAATATGATGAATCTCAGACTTGCTGCTTTTCTCTTCTTGTCTCAAGACACGATGGAAAATCGAGTGTCTTCGAATGTACGAAGTTTTCTTGTGTACATACGGAGTTTATTCAGCAAAAGTGTTCGAGAGAGATGATATTATGATATTGTGATCTGGTAGCAAAAAGAAACTAGTGAGAGTGGCAATGATAACATGGTTGGTGGTAGTGTGCACGCATATTGGGGATGGTGGTGGTGAGACCTTGATTACAATGTTGGACTCAGCTGGATGCTCATGTCTTTTCGTGGTTACCACTTACCACTTACTTCACTTTTTACTCGTTTTCGTTTTTCTTCAAAAAAGGTGTACAATTTTTTCTTGTTCGAAGAGGGTGAATTGAAGTGAAGTAGCGACCAGCGAACAAGCTCATTATTACATAACGATTTCATGGTAATAATAATAGTAATGAGTTGTATAGCCAAGACTGTGAACAATTTGCTAAAACGTCATACGGGTAATAATAATAATGCCATGTAAGTAAGATGATTGCAAATTTTTTACACCAAAACAGAAAACAAGAGAACGAAACGGAGTTTAGCCACACTTGAATGGAAAACCACAAAAGTATCAAAATAATTTGTTAACACGGATGACACACGCTGTGCTCTGCTCCTCCTGCTCTACTCTAGTCAACAAGCTCTGGAGTGGACTCTCAAGTTGACTGGAGAGTGGAATTACTTTCTTCTAAAAAGTATAAAACACAAATTAACTCCAACCCGTAAATAATATTTTTTCTTATTCTTATTATTTCATTGTGTTCCCTTTTCGCAATAAATCATGTGACCGTTTGGCATTAGGTATTCTTAGCATTATTTATTGCACATTAATGCCTCGCGCTTGAAAATAAGAATCGCATTGTCTGTGTGAAGAAGCGATGGGTTCTCAGTTAGAAGAGCGAGGAGGCGAGGTGAGCGATTAAGATCAGAAGAGTATCCGAGTGCAGGAGCAGAAAATCGATTTTTTTTGTTCGACTTTTAAGAAATATTGAATAAAGATTCTACATTCTTCTCGGAACAAATGGGAAGTGTCGTGTATAACGAACCAGATTGGCCATAGTGTGTATTTTGTTAACCAGAGAGAATCAAGTCCAAGTCTAAAAATTTCGCGAAAAGAATCGGGGTCGATGGGAGATGTTTCAAGAGTATGGCTAAAAAAGGCAAAAAACACTTCACTCACTGCTTACATTAGTTAAAAGCGTGACGCCCGCTTGAGCCTTTGCTACTTGTTACCCATCCTCATTACTACCTTAACTTCTTAAAGGTAGAATAATAAAAAATGGAAGGAAATCTTTGCGCCGTTTTATAGCAATACGTGAAATGAAAGCCACTGAAAAACGCACAGGGATTAATCAACGAAGAATCCATTTCATCAGTGGAAATAGGCTTTTGTAACCTCTCTAACGACGATAATGTTAGACCTCTTGCTGTTTTTACGAGTGGAGATTTCCATAAAAAGCTCTTCGTTTTTCAAAATGTAAAGAAATAATCATTGAAGAACAAATAGAGAGAAAAATATTATTTTTTCAGGTATTTTTAGCATGCTGTCTGATTTTCCAGCCTTCATATTTCGTGAACAAGAAAAAGCAATAAAAAGGTAATAATGCAGTCTGACACACCGTATCAACTCCTTCTTCCATAAACTACACGCTAGCTAATGGGATGCTGAAATTCTGATACATAGCATACATAACGTGAGTGACCAAAAACGTATACAATACATTTTATTATCTTTTTGCAAGTTACGTAATAGGCAAGAAAGTTTCTCCTATTAAAAACAAGTCCATCAGTAAAAAAAACTTTCCCGTCTTTCTTCCATTTATCTCAATCATATCTTCATTCATTTTCAAGAACGATATGATATTGTGCAATTACACAAGTGGATTTTTACGACATTTTTTCCTTGAGAAAAGTCTAATTTAACCGGAGCGATGGGTGGTCAACATTGGCGTCTTAAATATCATCCGGTATCCCTCCGCATCCTTGCAATGAAGTCAAAGTTAGTCCTAAAAGCACTTACGTACACACATTTCAAGTAATGAAATGGGTTTTCGCTCGCTGTCTGTCTCTGAGTCATTTATTGTTACAAAGAAGAAATAAAAATAAGACTAAGAATTTGTACATGGCACTTGACACCTATTGAGAACAGATTACCAGAAAACGACGAACGTTTTTAACGTACCTTCATAATATATATTCTACCTTTAAAATATTTTCAGTGCTGAGATTAAGATGAGGGACAAATTAGAAACGATAAAAGTGTCCCGCAAGCATGTGTGAAGTAAAGTGGTCAGGGTGGATAAGATAAAGCTTAAATATTGCTTTAGTTTAGTTTTCAACCCTCTTCGGAGCAAACCTTTTTTCTCGCTTACATAAACATAAACCTACACTAAACCACATTCTTTTCTTTCGTTTAAAGATATCACTCACCCCAAAAGATTTACATTCTATTTCTATCATTTCCAAGAACAAAATAAAATTTGAAAATAACGACCAATTTTATTTTTAGTGCACAATGATTTGTTTCTTTTTCGCAAAAAAAGAGACTAAATTGAAGTGATAATAATAGCTCGTATAATAACTTTTCACACCATGGCCGTGAAGATGAAAGGAAAAGAATGCTTTTACTTTACCCTACATCAAATTATTCTGCACTACATAACACAAGGCAACAATGTTCATTCATTCAAATCCTATCCAATCACAATAAATCAGTCACTCAACTGTTTAATTATGACACGACGGACAAGCGAAAAACTGAGTGAGGAGAAACGCAAGGCGAAATAAAAAATCATGTTTAATATATTTACACGTTCAAATTATCGGCGCGATTATGATGAGTCTTTTATTTTTCGTAATCATTTTTCTTGGCAAATGAACCCGATCTTACTTGCTCACATGTGATCATAAAATGATGATGTACGGCGTGTTGGATAACAGCAAAGATGTTTTGCACAACGTAGTCTTACATAAACACACACGCAAACGCGAGTGAATTAAGGTAAGGTAAGTATGACGTGCTGCATCGTATCTGTCATCTCGTGTTATTATAACTATTATTATTACATGATCAATAATACATAATCGATTAGCTTATGTGTCATAAAGAGACGATGACGACGGGTTCTTATCAAAAGTTGCAATCTTCTTTTTCTTCACCTTTTTTTCCTTGGCGCTTGCTTACTCTTCATGTGCAGAAAGTCAAGTCACACACACACTCCGCTCGCATTCCTGATAACAATACAAAGCATAATAAAATAATAATAATCATCTCTTTGCTGTCTCCAGCACGAAACGAAAACTAGATGAGATGAAAGAGATGAGCGAGCACATGTTTTAAATATATTTAGTGTCATTAAAAATACCTCATACATATGTATGTGCTAACGGCGTCCGACTTCGCTTAAATAAAACAGATGACGATTTTATTTGATCTTCATAACCACATCTTTCCTTTCATTGTATTCAGCCGGATTTATAGCCTCACTACATTTTCTGATGACTGACACGGGCGATGTCTATCTAGTCGTCACCCTCCTTCCTAATCTCACTCGTCTTTTTCTTTTCACGAGAGGGAAAATATTTGCAAGCTACAAAATACTACTCCGAGATGGTCAGGTGTGGTGTGGTTATCATTAATTGTCATGCAATCAATGTATGTATGTAAGCTAAACGGTTGTAAGCAAGTGACGACGAGAAAATAAAAATGGGCATATGGGAAGAGAATAAGAGAATAATAATAATAATGGGACAAGTCATTTGGAGCTTTCATTTATGTTTTCATACCATACAAAACACTTCAGTAATTTCTTTCTCTGTGAGTAATAAAATGACCTATGCCACCAAAGTGATGGCAGAACCTTATAATTATTCTGTCAGTCGCTGGTAAGCTGGCTACACATATTTTTACAGAGAAGTGAAGAGGAGGTCAATTTTATTGTTTTTCTGATTATTATTACTACTACAAAAAATATATTATTTTAGTCGCAAAATTCATGTCCATCTCAGACACATACACATTGCTATGAAAACATTAAAGTGTGCTAATGACTCATAGATAAGCATTTTTATTTTAATGAATTTTTTCTTCGCTCTTTCTTCTTAAGAAGTTAACAAAACGAAGTAAACATGGTTAGAAAATATAGAAAATAAAAAGAATCGCACAATAATAAAAAATGACATGAAAAGACGACATGGACAAGACTATGTATAACCGAAGATTACACTATTTTTGCAAATGGTTAGATCATAGCCACAACACAGCCAAAACAGACCAGAGCAGGACTAAACACAATTTATGAGGAGGACATGCAGAAAGGTAGAAACAGAACCAAACCCACTTTGTCTTTTGAAGACGACAACGGTGACGTTGATGACGACGATCAAGAGTAATTTACATACGATTATTTTTTTGTTTTTGCAAACTCTCACTACAAAAAACTAAGTAACTACCTTCTTCAGTGTAAGTGAGTCCTCGTCTACCTCATTCTTTATACTTTGACACATGGACATTGGATCATGATGCAGCAATTGTCTTGAGACCATATTTTCCATATGATGACAATAAAAATGATAATGAAGATCATTTCAAAGAAGGACAGAAATAAAATATTTACACAAGTTAAGCTAACTACTTTCAGGGATGATGACAATGTTGCTGACCAGAGACATCATCATCAGACTTGTCCTTCTTGTCCTTTTCTCTGCTTACTTAGCTTAACCCAAACTTTGGTAACTTGTCGGATTTTATATAGACTACAGAATTTTTGTTGGACCGACTCGGCAAAAAAATAGTGTACAATAAAAAGTGTTGTAATAAAGCGAAGAGTACAGTTTCAAACGAAATGTATTTAGACTTTTCACTGCCCGAATGAATGAGAAGTTTTATCTGACACCATGCTAGGAAAAAATGGAAAAAATATGCATTTTTATGGTGAACCTTTTTATTACCCTTGCAAACTTCGGTTGCAGCAACTTAAACTCTGTGTGTAAACTTTGTGTGCATAATCTAAGAGAAGATCAAAGAAACGTGGTCAGGAGCAACGAAAAGAACCAGCTTTAAGTGTAATGTAATGTCGTTTTAAACGATATATTTTCTCATCAGCAGCATCAGAATGAACAACTGGATGGGCGAGAGAAAAAATGGAGACACTTTGTTAAGTGTAAAGACAGAGTCTCGGAGAGACATAAGTCATCTGACAACTGAGCTGGTTATGTTGTAACATCCAAAGCTCTCAAAAATATGTAGAAGTTGTGTTTGCAGTAGCACTCGAACAGGACCTTGTGTGACATGTAAAATTCATTTAGAAATAAAAAACATCAATTTATATGGTAAACTATTTCGCGACAACGCAATAGTCCGATAAAAGTGGCGCTTCCTTACATACCTTTTAAATTGTAAATAAAATCTGTAATAAATTGCTTCATTTTTAAATTCACTCCTGCGTGTCTGTTTAAATAATAGGAGCAAACAAATGAGTTGGGGCAAGCTGACCAACTAACTAAAAGATAACGCAGATACCTACACAAGAACCTCATTTGTAAATTGCACAGGGAAAACAACCAATAAAAAATATTTTAGTTTTGAGACCGGTTTTGCTATACTATTCTTAATAAAAAATATAGCCATAAATTTGATGTAAAGTACTCCAATTATTTTTTTGTATTCTTAAAGAAAAATAATGATTCACTTTAATCGATAGTTGTTTGTGCAAATTTGTTAAGTGCCTTTTTTATTTTCAGAGTGAGCAATCCTCTGGTCTTCTTAATCCCTAGACAAGATATAAAAATATTTTATTTACCGAAGTCATGCTACTTTCATTTCGTCCTCCGCGACATCGTACAGAGATCGGATCGGGTTCCCAACGGCCTCCCAAAGTACTCCGTACCCGACTAACTGACAAAAGGAATGATAAAAATTGTGCAAAAAATATATGAAGTGTTCACTAACGAGCTTGTCTTGTTCTCCCGGTGCCATATATCTTCCTCAACAATACAGTTCGCTAACCAAATACCACAGAGTACACATTTTACTTGTACCCACTGACCTGTGCTCATCTTTCTATTTGCGAAACCTACCCTTTCGTCTCGTTTCGTTTTCCCCTATTCTCTCACAATGCTGGCGCTGATGATGAGCAATGCGGCAATAATCAGGCGAGGAAGCGTTTTTCAAAACAGTTCCTTCACATCTCGTCAACTGTCGAAAGTGCAATTTTTATTATTGAGTGTGCATCCAATTACCACCATCCTCACCTTTTCGTTTTCGGAGTGAAGAAGAAGCAGGAGAAGAAGAAGAAGAAAGATGGAGATAAAAAACCTTAGACAACATGAGATAGTATAACAAGAGCGAGAGAAAACGAAACGACTCGGTTGTGTACTTTTTTTTTGTTGCAAACCGAACGGAACATGGTCATTTGAGAGTGCAACAATAAAAATAAAAATAATAACAACAATGAGGCTGCAAATGAGAAGTTTGAGAACCGAACGACACTCCGTAACCTCTCTCCGTCTTCTTTTTATTACTTATTTAACTTGGCAAAAAAATCGTTGATGATGAGTTGTTTGTTACTTAGGAATTTAGAAGAAGTACGCACTTGAATACAGAAGCAGACAGAGCAGCGTATACCTTTTCTCACCTTTTCCTCAATTTATGCAATAAATACATACATGTAAAACGTATCCACAATTTTCATTCCATTCCATTGCTAATTGATGGCGGCACACCTTTTGAATAATTGCATGACCAACTAACTACACACACACACTCATGAAGTTGATGATGATGAGAATTGCTTTTTATGCGGTTTTCTCCTGTGGTTTTTCGTCTCAAGCAGTAGTTAAGTTGAGTGGAGTTGAGACGGAGGCTGAGATGAGTGATTAAGAATATTTATATATATATATTTTTACACAGATGAGTGAGCACCAGCACACTACTTACACATCATAAATTTCTTTGCGCTCTCTCATCTCAACAACTTTTCCCTCCGACTCCACTGTCTTCCATTTTCTTTTACTTGTTTACCCATTTTTCACAACAAGTGAAATAATATTTTTCCTTTTCATTTTATTTCATTTGAGCCCTCCCTCCTCGCAATCTCCTTCCTTGTGATATATTTTGCCTATCATTAATATTTTTAACGTGGTCCGGTACTTTATCTAAACGTGTTAAATCAACTCACTATTTCTCAAGTTAGTTAAATGGTACACCAGAAAACACTTGGTTATTGACTCCTTTCGAAAATGGGCAAGGCGAGGTAAGAGATGGGAAGAGAAGCATCTCAGGAGAAACACCATCATTACATTAAACGCCGCTGTGCAATTGCTGATGAAGATGATGCATACAAAATAATAATAATAATAAATAATAATGGCGATACAACTGCAATAATCATCATAATGACAATGTAAGGGATATGTACGTTGTTAGCTGTTAGTTACACATACCACAAACATCCCAACCATCTTTTAGCTTGTGCAAAAATTTCAGCCGTTCTTGCAAGTCAAGAAAAGAAGAAATCAGCTTAATCCATTATCCAGCAGTGTTATTTTCTTTTATCATCTCCCAGCATCAATTCAAATTGTTTTCTGGTGGTGAGCTCCAAGTCCAAGTTCGCAACGAGGAATGGAAAGCACTACAAAATAACATGGGATTTTTATGGACCAATTTAATCCAAATTGGGAAACCGGAATGAATCAATTCGAGCGTGACGTAGGAGGATGTTTACGAATGTTTTTCTTCTTATCATCTCACTCACTCACATCACCTTCGTCTCTCACATTTTTCTCCCTTCTTGCGTGCCATGCGGTGTCGTCAAGTAATGTTGTAACAGTAAAGTGTGTGCGCAAATTCGACAAGCAAGTTGCATATCATGAGAGAGAAGTAAAGGAATGAAATGAAGACATGTCCTTTTCATCTTTGTTATGTAATCATAATGTTGTGTATAATATTTTTCTCCTTCCCTTCCCCATATCTCTCTCCCTTCCGTGTTGATTTTTCCCAGACAACTTTATTTCCTTTCATGTGTTCACCATAATTTCTTCATTATCGTCGCTTGGAATATAGGAGTAAGTCGTAGATGACAAGGAAAAGAGTGAGTCAAAGTAAACAAGGTGAGTCGAGGTGAGTGAGATGAAAAAGCAAGATTCAAACATTTTTTTCTACATGTTTACAATTTATTTGTACAACATGTCACCTCCATTATATTAGCAGAACAATTAGCACATCACTTCACTTTTTGGACAAATGGCAAAAAGAATATATGACTATGAGGAGAAAGATGTACAAGCTTATTACCGTTTATCGTCCTATCATTCCGTTTTATCTTTTGTAGCAAAACTTGTCTCACTCTCTTTTTATCGCCGTCTCTCACGTCGGGAATTGCAAAATGTGTAAAGTGCGCTTGACAAATAAAGACGTTAAAATACTTCTTCATTCTTTTCCCGAGCGTCTCATCTCATCCCTCTCAGTTGGTTATGGCACTGGTCAAGTTTCTCCGCTAACTAACAAGCCGGACAGCAACACAATAAACAATACACGGTTTTGGCTTTGAATTGTTCAGGTTTCTTAGCTCATCTTGAAAGATGAATATTCTTAAGTAGAGATGACTCTTTTTCCCATTTCTTTCATCTTTCGCCCTTTTTACCTTTTCACTTTTGCATGAGTATGACTAAATGAAAAAACGAATTTTCGCATTGCATTTGCATTTGCAAGCGAATTTATTACGTTTTAAAATATACTTTTGCATATCATTATTATTATTATCGTCGGGCTAAATGGAGAGTAAAGAACAGCGACAGTTTTGAGTGTCACGGAGGAATGTTCAACAGATAAACTTTTGCATTCATTTCTCTTCGTTTAATACCTAGTAGAATCATTTTTGTCCTCTCCGTCTTCAGAGCTCTGTTGCGTTGCGAGAGTGGGATTCTATTTTTAAGTTTAAGTAAATTTAAGCCAGCGGCGCGACATTTTTTAAAAATGAAAGTAATGCAAGGAGCATGTTCGTAAAGCTCCTCTTTCATGTTCTTCACAGAGGAAAGACAAGCAACTGGACAATATCGTACATTGTATCTTTTTGCTCTCTGGGATTCACTCAAACTCTGTTCTACTCTACTCATGCAATGCACCGACCACTGAACTCTTTTTTTACTTCTCAAAAGTTAAAAAAATAAAAATGAATATAAATATATCAGGTCAGGCCACACGACTGCGAGAAAGCCAGTGTGACAATGTAGAGATGTAATGTAACGTAAGTAATTCCTTTTTTATGCTTTTCTACTCACTGTCCACGAAGAAGAGGCTGGATGGTGCTAGTGTCGCTATAGTAACTAAAGTAAACTAAACTAAACTAGCGGCGTTCGAGTAAATATGTATGCAGAGTCGAGTAATAATAATAAAAAGGAGAATGGCTTCTTCTTTTTTTCGTTTTTTCGTCTTGTTGAGTGTGTGCGCCTTTTTTCTCCTGATGTAGTGCTGTCAAGAGATTACTTCAGGCTACGAATGGACATGGCTCTCTTCTCTTTTTAAAGTGCACCATCATCATACGAACGAAGAGACGACGACGAAAAGGCAGTCACAGAGTCATCACGATGTCCATGATGATGACGATCATGATTCTGCTGCTGATGATGACGCGGTCTCTGCCCTTGCTGTTTTTCTAGCGTGCGTTGTGCCACGCCATGCCATAACCCTCTCGCTCTTTTTATGCTCGACTTTCTAATATTATTTTCCCTAAAAAACTGTAAAGTCTGTTCAACCGAGAAAGCTGAATAATATTCATTCTCTATTTCTTCTGCTTCCTCTTTCTTTTTAAACAGCGCTTCCTTTCCTTCTGGTTGGCCTTATTCCGTTTTTATTTTTGTGGCGAAAAAGAAAACTGGAGAGTGTTTTTTACACTTCCAACTTGCTTCCAAAAACGCTTCATTCATGTGCATGCTACTACGTAGGAGGAAGGAAGAGGCAAGAGCAGGACGCTTTTTTCCCATTAACAAATTCCCTTCTTGCATATTATTTTTTCTTTTCCTTCTCCCTTTACATATCTATTTTTCACATACACACGCGATGGAATAAAGTGGAAATGGAAGAAAGAAGTGGAGCAACCGCCGCCTTCACCATTGTGTCATCGTCTGCTTCCATTAAAATGGCACAAAACAATGCAGTAATGATTACAGTACAATGGCATTCTTCTCATATTTCTTCGGCTGTACTTTTACATTTTCGGAAAATAAAATTTTATCAGAGTGAAAAGTTGAGAAGTGTTTGAGTGTTGAGCGGGGAGAATTTTTTCTCTCTCCCTTGTCTCTACTCGAGTCTGGAGGCAATCTTATAGTGTATACCTATGTGTATTATTATAATATTATATTCCTTTTCAATTTCTTAGTTACCCTCGTTTTCCGGGAAACGAAGGTGTGGATGGGAATACGTTGCAAGAGACGACGGAGCTGAGTGAGTGTGAGTATTGTTCTCGGCATACCTTTCCTTCCGTCTGAGTAAAAGTTTGTGAAGAAAACAGGACGAAAAATGAGGGGATTCAAGAAGACCTTTTTCCTTTGGAGACTTTCTCCTCTCTCCACTCGAGTCTCGAGTAAGAGCACATATGTAAATGCCTGCATTCTTTCTCGCATAGTGGAAATTGTTTAGTTATTTTTTGGCTCATTGGTGGAGGTAACAAGACCCAAGGAGAAAGACTCCGGACCGCTTTTAAGATGATTTCCCATCAGAATAATTTTCACAAATCATAATAATAATAATAGTAATGGAATCACCGTAATATGCGAGTAGTGAGCTCCACTCCCAGGTAAACTTAGACCCAACATTCCAATTCTGTGTCTTATTTTCAAATGAAGCAACAAAAATTCTCCTCTGAGCACAAAAAGGAGCTTAGCGCAGAAATAAGAACAAGTTTAAAATGTGAAAGAAATCGATGAGTTTCACTTAAGAGTACAAACACACACGGAAAGGCTTTAAAGAGCCGTCTCTGGCTGCCCCTGCCTCAAGCCAGGCACAGGCACACATATTTTCATTGGACATACTTTAGCTCATGTTACAAATATTTTTTCACTTTTTCTTAAAAATGTACACATGTGTGTGCGATTTTTAGTGAAAAAATCACCAGAACTGGTTTCAGCGAAAAGGCATTGTAATATTAGCGAGCCAATCTTTTTAATAAGCTTTTGGTTTCATGTAATAAATAAGTCCTTATGCAAGCACTTACTCCAGGCTCAGAGATGTGCAGCACAGTTTGACAACTACATTGCAGTTTGTTTGAATCCAACTAATGCCAGTTAACCATTTGAACTTATCTTTGAACTTAAACTGTCAAAACATATTTTGTGTAGTTAGCCAGTGATTTCTAAAATGAAGCAGAATACCAAAGGCTGGTCCGGCCGGACGGGCAAACAGACCAATCGCAGTATACGACATGCTTAAAGCGTACACCGCATTTAATAAGTACTCCCGTTTCAGGAAAGAAAATTATTATAAAAGTCGCGTCGTTCGAGTCACCCAAAAGAATGTTCGGTTGACCGGAGGGCAAGCCAGTTAAGTAAAAAGAGAGGACGACGAAAAGGTTCAAATCTTTTACAAACTCGACATGGCAACAATATCATTACACAAGAATGTGGTTGACTCTGAGGCAGACTTAAGTACATTTTTGTGCACTACTCGTTTATTCACTCACCACTATTGAGCATCGAACACAGATTTTTCTGCTGAACGAAAAAATATTAAATTATTGTTATTATTATTAATTTCCTCTTTAGGGTGCAAGCAAACAAGGCGAAAAAATATCATCTCCACCCAATTTTTTTTGTTCTTACTTTACTGCGAAAATCTTTTCGCTCTCTCGAGATTAAATAATAATTTCGTGTAGATTGCTCACTCACTAGTTGAAGTGAGATTACAGGAATTAATTATTGAACAAGCTCCAATAATTTTTATTTCACTGTCGTCCTCACACTCATTACCTATTATGACTCTTGAAACTAAAAAAAAATCAGTTTTTTATCTATTCACGGTGAGCACGAAATACGAAGGAAAACTTGCTGCTGCTAGAAGAGCATTCAAGCTTATCTTATTTAATTCACGATGTGGATGTAAGCGCCATATTTGGCGAATTAGAAAAATTTATTTTATCATGAAATTTGCATATTGCCCCGTAAGTTAGAATTAATCGTGCCGAGTTTGCTTGTTTGTAAGTACTAATGCATACCTTTGCAACTACCGTGCATTTATTTGGAGTGCGCCGTTATTCGCTGTTCATTGGCTCGAAACATGCTCCTTCTCTTTCTTGGTTTTTTGCAGTAATTTTCAACAATCGACCTTTAATTTCATTAAATATTTTTTTTTCTCAAATAAATAGCTAAACAATGTTTGACGATTTCAATTCATTACTTTCTATTACTCTTTATTTTATCGATAGTGAAGTGATAAACGTTTTTTGCGGTACGTAGTAGGTATCTATATCTTTCACTAGTGTAGTTCTGCACTAAAGTGAAGATGAAGAAGTTGAGAACTCAATTAAACTGTCACTCTCCTCTCCTGGTATTCCTTTCTTTCTCGCAAGTCGCAGGTTTCTCTACTGCATTGCGAAGAGGAGCGTGTGAGAAAAAAGAGATAATTGCAAAACCGTGTTCAAAAATATTGTATCAGTTTTTTTGGAGGGTAGTGGCAGGCGAACGAACGAAGGATGATGACAAATCATTTCACTGCCTTTTTGCTCCATTATTGCTACCACTGCTACTGTTACTCTGACTGCGAAAAGAATTATCCAATTGACTCTCGGTGAAGGTGTGAGAACACAACGCACAAGAAAAAACCATCTTTCTCTCATCTCAGTCACCTCACTCAACTCAAGTCACTTTTTATAAGTCTCACAGGTCTCACTCACAGAGCTGAGCAACTTCAACTCCCCAAAGGATGAGCAGGAACAATCTTGCCTTTTTGATTATTTTTCTTAACCTGACGATGCTCAACGTCAGCTAAAATACCTGTGTCTGCCATCTTCAAGTTCTCACCTGGACTTGAAACAAGTCTACCTGGATTGTCTCGCATTGTTAAAAGCATTGAGCATTGTTGGCAAGATTATGGGATTCCTTATTGTAATTGTAAAAGATAGATGGACCGCTGATGCATGGGCATGCATTGTTGATGAAGATAGGAACTGTAAGAGTGCTTCTTACGATTAGCTGTCCAAGTCGAAAAGATTTCTAATGTTTATATGAATTCTTTATCTTATCTGTGCTCAGCAGCGAAAGATGAAAAAGCAGGACCAGGACCACCATCATCGCGAAAAAGGTAGGAAACAAAAATCTTGATGGAATTTCGGTGTTCCCCAATGTGAATAGTTATGAAAAATCCATGTAACTGATAAAGAATTTGGTTTTGAAAAAAGTTGTTGCTTACCTGAAAAGACAAACAAGAAACAATATTATTAATTTTTGTCGCATAGCTCGAATTTTTATAAATTAGTCACTTATTTACTTTACATTAACGCATTAGCAGTTTAGTAGCAAAAGCAGGCGAACAAGGAACCCGTCAAGGGTGATAAAGTCATTTTCCACAACTATCTTTTCATCCCACTTCTCCTGGCTATTAAATATATGTAACAGTACAATTGAATATGATGACGGCCGTGTCCGCGAATGAAACGAAGTATGATGATGATAACGATGATGTATTTATTCATTCAATGCGCCACTTCAATTTGTTTCATGACCACAACAATTGCATGGCTCATTGACTTTCAATATATTTATATGTATTTTTTTCGAGTTGCACTCACACAATTCGATTCGCTGTAACATCAACATGATCCCTCCAGAAATTCCGGAGAAATTGTCAGCAAGCCACTTCTGGCTGCCTGAGTGAATGAAATGAAACCCCTTTTTGTCTGTGGTTCGTGTGCTTGTGCAGTGCAGCGAAATAAAGCAAGTCGACTGTGAGAAGTAAAAACGGATCGATGGACCCAACCAGTTTTATGGAATATATTTTTATTGTGCAACTTGGACCAAAAAACCCGGATGACAATCCTGGTTCTTCTCTTTATCCGATTTCCTCCCTCCTCCGTAATATAAAACAATCCGATTTAATGTTGACAATGACAGGACTGACGGTCGTTGGACATCCATGGACTTTTCGCTTACTTTTTCCTCATACATTCTTCCACGAGCTTATTCAACATTTTTATTTATTTTTCTATGTGCGTAGAAAAAATAGCGATGGTTGACCATGACTGAATGACTGGAGGTCTCTGGAAAAGTAAACAAAAGAACACAAGGGACATTTCGGAGAAAAAATGTGGCATGAGATAGGGTTCTTCATTTCATGCAGTCGCCTGTCTGGTGCACACAACTCAACGCATCGCAGCACCGCCAAGAACGACGAGCACACAATACAAAACCACGCACAATGATGAAGGTCCGGATGCAAAGAAAATGGCGCTGTGTTGCGCTCCTTGCTGCACTTCTCCCTGGTGGAAAGTAGAAATTGTGAAATGGAAGCCTTTTCCCGTTTTGTTACTATTTAAGATATTTTTATAACACCTCCGTAATATTTCCTTGTCTTCATCACTCACTCCGATTGCACTGCCTGTTTTCTGCAATAAAATGAGCATGTCGAGCCACTTTTCTTGAACAGCCACCATCATCAATTATTGCTGCAACATAACAAGAAAAGTGTACCGTACCCAGCAGACTTCTTCAAGACCGAATAAACTTTTCCCTTCTGTTGTATTTATGTATTTCCAAGACAAGAAAGCTGCAGAGGACACCATCACTAAAACAATATTAATCAATACATAAAAAAGTTGGCCAGAGAGGCGAACGTCAGAGTCATGGAGGAGAAAGAAAGGAAGATTTTGATTTTGATCTTTCTGACTTTCATCTCATCTCTGCACGCACGCGAATGAGATAAATATGACAGAATCGGTCGCAAACCGTTATCAGCTCCACTGCGACATCATAACAGTTTCAATAAAATGCACACGACAATGACTGCGAGAATACGTCGAATGGTGCACTTATCACAAGATTTTCCTTATTTCCACGAACGACATTGACATTACACAGATCTGTGCTTAATGTCCCATGTTTTGTGAATTGCTGGATGCAATGCAATGAAATGCAATGCAATGGATGCAAATATGTACATACATAATATGCTCCATCTTTTATTACATAAGTAGCCATGACATGGGAAACGAGACGGAAGTGAAGGAAGTAAGAAGAAAAAACGATTTTTTTATTTTCATTCTCCTTTCCTCATGTGGTCTTGAATGACAACGATAATGACGAGATAAGAAGGGTGACCACGACGGGAAAAATTTCTGGAAATTGCTTGTGAAGATCAAAAAAGGTTCTCGTTTTGTTTGGGGGTAAACAAATTGATAAGACGGGGATGAGATGAGACATGCACACGTTAAAACGGATGTGTCTACAGTCATGGAGGACGCTTTCTTAAAAATTGTATCCATTCTGGATTGAAACTATTGCAGTGGCGAGTACACAATAAAAAAGATGAAAACGACTGGAAATGTGCCATTGGTGGATGTTTTGTGATTTTTAACAAGATTGTTTGCTAACTGTTTAAGTAGCTCGGGAAGAGATGGAGAAAATGGAAGAATTTCGTTTCCTAGAGCTCGGTCGTTCCCACACAGCAAAAAAATGAGCACGTAGTGCAAACATTTTGGAGGAAGAGAATGCCTCGCTGCTGCTTGCTGGAGAGTGATGTGATGATGGCGAAGAAGAAAGACGATGATGATGATGTGATGTTGATCATCAGTGGAACAAGGATGACAAGTTCTTGGAATTCAATTCCGCATTGTAGCCGTGGTAATAAGAGCAATAAAAGGAAGCGAGTTGCGTTTTGATACTTGGAGTTGCTGCTGGTGGTGGTTGGCGGTGATGGCGAGAGAAGAGAGAAAAGAGCAAACACGGAGAAACGAGAGGACTACTACCAAACAAATTTATTTAACGGAGCGAGAAAGCTGAAGGGGATACATGACGATGTGGAGATATGATACCTTTTCTCTCTCTCTCTCTCTCTCTCTTCCTCCACTAAAATGCACTTTATGCTCCAATGCTTTTATCAATTGCAATTTGTGCACACAGAAGAGGAAATCAAAGGAAATGTGGTGCTGGCAAACAAACAAATTTTTATTTTTGTGTCATTGTGCATTTTATTTATTTATAAAATGGATGTTGTAAGGGTTCCATGTTCCCCGACGAGGACATTATAATTGTTGCTGGGAGAGAGTTTGTCGCCCCGAGGCAGCAACAAACAGGCTTCTTTCGGTTCGCCATTGTTGCTGAGTGAGTGGATGTTTTACAAGTGACACATGAATGACTTTGAGACCATGTAATGTTTGCTGGTGAAAAGGGAAGTAGGAAGTGCAATTGAAAGTCTGTGACTGCAGGAATGAATAAGTATGAGGAAGAAAGTAGCAAGTGGGAAGGAGAGCGAGTGAGAGAGGAGATGGAGGACAAACAGAATGATATTTTTGCACTTGAGGCACCAACCACCACGCACCAGCTGTGCACTTTCAAGTCGAAATGGAACCATATTTTATGCCACGTTATTAGGTATCCTCAGATGCAGCTTGCACAGGCTTGGGAAATATATTATACAATATTTTGTCCAGACCGGAGAGAGAGAGGAGCGACATGTCTCCGAAGACAATCTATATTCTTATGCATGACGCAATTTCCAAACGATTCCAATGAATGAATGAGTAAGCGAACGAATGAGAATTTCCATTCACCGAGTAATATTATTATTATTATGTAATATTTCTGGAGAAAGCACAAAAGAGGAAAGAGTGTTTGGGTCTGGAAAATGGAAGCATGCACCAGTGCACGCGAGACGATGCAATATGCAATAACATTGTGTGTGTGTACTCGTTTTTCCTCTCTCTTTGAAACATTTCCTCNTCGTTTTTCCTCTCTCTTTGAAACATTTCCTCTGAAAAGGATACATGCATCTACAAGAGAAAAAAAACTCAAATGGGCTTCGCCTTTTCCAACTAACTTGCAACTATCGTTTTGTCGCTGGTTCGTCGATGTGCGTGTACTTTTTTTATGTGACTCGATACGAGAATAAAATGGAAGGACATTAAGATGGGATTTTGGTTCTTCACTCTCTATTTCACGGCATGTGTTCAGGTGGCAAGAGTGGCTTTCGCTTTTTTGTTACATGAAAATTCTTGATTTTATGGAGCCATTATTGGTCATATAATGTCTTGTTTAGTGTGACTCTGCCTGTCTCTCCTTTTATTCTTCCGCGACGACACACACTCTATACAATAATAATGGGAAAAAATGACGCAAAACGCGCTCGTACGCAATACATGTGCCTATGCATATGTATCTACCTATGGTAGTGAGAGTGACTGGCGAAGCGCTGTGTGATATGTAATGTAACGACGACAACGACGAGCAGGAGGAGGAGAAATTCCACTGGCGTATCATGTTGAGGAATTTCATTTTACGAAGACGTCCTTTGTTCCGGAATAAAAGCAAACAAAAAATATGTGTACACATTTTTTATTGATTTCTTTCCTTCAAAAAATCTATTGACTAACAAGAAAAGAAAGGGTTGAAATTTCCCATACGCCTCCATTCACCATTTTTATTGTTTCCAGAAGGATCAATTGAATTATTTCTTTATTGCACGTCTATTTTATTATGCCCAGGCTGACGCTGATGCTACGTACAAGACATCCGCTAGTAGCTAGGTAACACTTGCACAATTTTTTGTAGCTTTCCGTTTTGTAGTCTTTGAAGAGAATAAAAGAAGAAATATAAAAATATTTTAAATTGTGTTTATTGCTCAATAACTCACTCCACGTTGGCTTCATGTTGGTCAAAAGACATAAAGTTGCTCTTGATTTACCAACAAAATACCTTTTCAATGGATGACCCCAAGTGGAACGAGAATGAAGAAAAATGCGTGCACCGCCCTCGTATTTTGAGTTGCACGAGACGAAAAGCATATAATAATAATAATTGATACCGATACAATTTTTATAACATTTTTGAATTTACTACAAGCAGAGTCTTCAGTGAGGATTGGGTAACTAACGAAATGGAATGTTCCGCTTAATCTTTATGCAGTTGCTTTCTTAAGAATGACTTTCATATAAAAAATTAACGGCGCATAAAATCTGGGAAATGAGCACATTCACATATCTGCATTGCACACACTCTCGTCTCACACTATGTCGTTTTATGCATACCTACATTTTATTGCCAACTTGTGTAAACAATGTGAGCAGCATAGAACTAATTCAGTTTTCACTCGCCGATTTTCTAAACAATGCCTTGTGTACGCACGGAAAAGCTGCAGACTAACTTTTTTTCTTAATAAGCTAAAATTGTTCGTAGGAAGAATATAGAAAAAGTATATAAAAATTTATACACCGTCTCATTTTTTTGCTCCTGTTTTTTCTTCCGCTCTCAATTTCCTTCAACAAAGGCAAATATGAATGCATTTCATTCACGTTCCTAATTTCTTGTCAAGTTCAAGGCTTCTATATTTTCCTTTTTATTACTATTCCGTACACACGTCGTTAAAAAAGTCCAGGCGAATTGCTGAGCAGAGCTCAACAACTCAACCAGAGTAGAAAGTCGAAATGACTAGGCTGAACCCTGTAAATCTGTTAACGACCTTAACACATAAAAATATTCTGGTGAACACTCATTTCATTCATAACGTAATATGGACATAAAACGTTGCAAAAACAATTCCGTTACGTCAAGGAATGTTTGATGCAGCAGCAGTAGCAGCAGCTGCACCTTCTTAAATTGCATTGTAGCAAGCAACAGCTCTGGTTGCGCAAAGACGTTCTCTTACTTATGCATTTTCCGTTTTTCTTTTTATCCGTTTCTTCCAAGTTGGAAGTTCCAACCAATCGTTATTTTTCAGCTTATCTATCAATTTTAGAGAGGATAATATTTTTATGATTTCCTTTTGTTTTTACTTCGAGAAAGAGACCATTCAGAAGAAACCACAAACAGCATAACATAACATTGGAAAGCGAGAAAAGTAAATGAGAGACGGGAAAACGGGAAACCACAATAATCATAACAATAACAAAGCGGAGAAATGCATCCGGTAGAGCGTTTTTTTGACGAAGTCTTCTGGAATTCCCCGTTAGTGAAACTACTTACTTCATAATTATGGCTCGTTCATTTCTTTCACAATCACAATGTATGTATGTAAGTATTGTACTGTCTGAATTTCTTCTGCGGCGAGTCGACTCTTGTAGTTCAATGGACACTATTTTTGAACTTGCTCACTTACAATAGCGTCCATTGCGTGCTCTGAATGGAATTTCAAGGTAGCCATATAAATAAACAGAGTGACGACGAAAGCAAATAAAAATAGAACAGCTTCCGCTTCCGTCTCTCTTACACTTTTGTACCGGCCAATAACAATGCCAGGAAAAGCATCCAAAATACAAACACACGAACCACTCAAACAACCGCGTCTCTCTCTCACACACACTTTCTCTTCCTAAAAATTGAAAAGAAAGTGTTTGTTTTCTGAAAGAAAGTGCACCATTTTTTTGCTTCTTCTGTATTTTTAGAAAAGAGCATCAGAAAGGAAAACTTGAATTCCTTACTTTTTATTCCTATATTTTTGGAAAACAAATTGGAAGTAAGAAAGCGATTTTTATTGAGTCTCTTTTGTGTGTTCAATTGGCTCGTTCAATGTTACCATTTATTGCATACCTCGCCACTTCTTTGTGGATCGTTGATTTTCACATTTTCAAGTTCACTTCTGGGGAGAAGATTGCAGGAAGGTTACGAGGTAGTCACGCTATTGATATTATAAGTACAGAGACTAAGTACTGAACAAGTTCCATTCCAACAATCCTAGTCCAATACGGTTCGGAAGAGTAGTGCAACTTTTGTTGGACTAAAAGCGTCCATTTATTGTGCAAAGTAAGCAGATTTCAGAAGTAAAAATTGAATCCACTCAGAGAGTCGTGAGACACGAAATCGAAAGGAAATGCTTTTCAGTGACTATTCTTTCCGGCAAATAAATAAATATGTGCTCTTGCTCTCGTGTAGTAATGCATTATTACCGTTACCGTTAGACAGAATCGAAAAATCTAGAGAAAATAATCTGTTGTAAATTTGTTTCTGAAGCTTTCTTTGATAAATTTCCCTTTTATTTGTTAGAAATGTGAAATTAAACTGTACATTCTTCAACTGGTCGTATTAATAGTAGCTGAGTAACGTATTTGATTCAATCAAATTTCCCCAAGTTAAAACATTCCGAAAAAGTTGAAGA
This sequence comes from Cyphoderus albinus, assembly GCA_021029165.1. Classification (NCBI taxonomy): domain Eukaryota; kingdom Metazoa; phylum Arthropoda; class Collembola; order Entomobryomorpha; family Paronellidae; genus Cyphoderus; species Cyphoderus albinus. Next base: position 82,790 of record VYYJ01000012.1, on the reverse strand, counting down.
AGGACCTGCCAGTGGTGGTTGGCACTGGTAACTCAGGTTGACCAGGTTCAGTGGGCTGAGGGACTTCAGGTGGTGCGACACTACTTCCACCTGGAAGCTCTGGTTCCTCGGGTGTCTCAGGAACTTCAGGCGTTTCAGGGAGTTCGGGGACCTCTGCCGTAGGGAGGGCAGTGGATGTTGGGATGGGCAACTCTGGCATTCCATTAGTCATGTTCCTGATTGTGCCAATTAATTCCTTGAGGTCTGCGATGTTAAACCAAGACTTAATGCTGGATCAATTTCAACCTGTGTTCAATTTTTGTTTACTCTTACCATCGATGGTCACCTTTCCATCAGCGCGAATACAGTTGTAAGTGGGAATGGTGCCCTGGATCATGACACAGAAACACAAGGTTCTGTTCGGTACATTTAAATCGAATCTGCCAGGGTTCGTCACGCATTTCAGACTGGGGAATTCTTGGGACACAAATCCAGAAGAAATTATGTAGCAGCAAAGAAACATGATATCGCATTGATCCTTTTTGTGAAAAGTAAACCCTTTTTTATTCTACTTTGAAATCCATACCTGTGTTGCCGCAGAACTCAAGCTTAATCTGGGCAGAGCAGCTAGGAATGAATGCACAGATGGCTAAACCAGCCAACACAAACACAAAGGATTTAGACTCCATTTCGCTTTTAGAAATAATCTACTATCTCTGTTTGACAAATGAAGAAAGAAAAGTAAGACCGAGTACAAGTTGCAACACCAACTGAGACGCAGATATCCCTCCACAACTCACTTTTATTCTCAGATGGAATGGCGCAATCAGACAGGTCTTCCAAAACCGCACAAATTATGAGAGTTATTGAAGTTTTTCAGCTAGGAAGGCGCAGGTGTTCTTTTATAGTACGAATTCATTATCCCCATTATTTAAATTGATCTGTTGCTCATGATTCTATGAATGATGTCACTCATTGCGGCGCCGTCATTAACGAAGCCTTTCTTTGTCCAGGGTAACACTGACACGCATTAATTTACCGGTGTCAAAAATGAATATCGCTGGAATGATCTATTTTCAAAATGAATTTAAAATCAACTGGATTTGGTTACTTTTCTCATTGTAGCATTGTCATCGGGAATCGTGATGTGATATAATGAGGAAGAAACCTAAAAATTGTCTACCCTTTGAAGTGAATATTTTTATGTTATGTACTTTATTTTTGGGTAATTTCATCCTTCTCGCTGGAATTCGAGTTATATGCTGGAGACTGATTTATGGAACTTCATACAGGGCCTACGTCAATCTCGCTTAATTTTTTAGTCTCTTGTTTCCAATAACAATGAATAATGTAAAAACGTGGCGAAATTATTCCACAGTAGGAAAATTTCAAGGTTACTATTTGAATTCAAATTGGTGACTTTTGGACTGCATTTCAACTTTTGTTGTGACATAAACTGAACAAATCAAAAGTGTACAACTTTGGGTTATATAAGAATCCCGTAATTTTATTATATAAACCAACAGAACAATCCGACAGTTTTCCGGCGGCGGCGTACCTAATCAATTCGTAAATAGTTCACACAAATGGAACTGTTTAATGCAGAGCACAGCACGAACAATGTAGAGAAACGCCCACGTCGCATCTATCAATCAACTGCATTGTATGAACTATATGCTACATAATCATATTGCACAATACGATTTTTGTTGAAAGTTGAATGCAAAGAGTGCGTGGGTTTATAAGAAATTTCCACTGTAGCTACCCGTTACTTAACAAGTGTTTGTTTCTCTTTTTTATTTTTATTAAATGTCAAAAGAAATGTGGACATGACAAGAACTGATTATAAAATCGTGGCATTTTTATTTATTTGTAAAGGTGGTTTGCACTTGTGTGTAAAAATAACTTCTTCATGCATATGAATTTTTAAGACTTTTTGCGGTGACAGCATAAACATCAGGATCGCATTAACAGGCAGAACATTGTCAGTCATTGTCGACTTCAGAACATCATTCAAAGTAACATTCAAGTTCATTATTTGCCTCCTTTTGTAACATTTCCAGAACCATAACCAGAAGTGAACTGTCGTAGTAACCAACTTGAACAACTTCAACATTTCATATCTCAGCGGTGGAAATTCGATTCTAATAAATATTTACGTTTATCTACTGCTTCAATTTCCTTTTTAATAATCCTCTATTTACAGAGACAGAGCAGGTAAAAATCTGCCAAGTTCTCGAAAAGAGCATAAATTCTGATTACCTGAACCAAACCTGGCTCCCTTTCTGATTAAATTGGTTTCATTTCGAAAAGGGTAAACTTTTTCATAATATCAATGGAGTTGTTGATCATGGTATTTTCCAATTACTACTCCATACAAAACAACATCTTCATCATCATCAGGAGAATGATGTATTAAATTTCGATGAAGATTCACTCCAACCAGCGTCTTTGAAAAATAAAGAGAGATTGCGAGGAAAAGGAAAGAAAGAAAGGAGGATTTAACGGAAGGAAATATTTGGAAAGGAGAGCCAGGACGCGGATAAGATGACAAGTTGACTCTTCCTCTTCCCCCATCCGCCTCTCCACGAAAATATTATTCTACAATACTTGTCCAAACAAAATAATATTTTTGTCGTCATGCCTCCCACCGTCTCAACTCAGCTCATGCCAAAAGACGGAATCTAATATTTAATCCTCTTTTCCGTCTTTCATCTTCATGTAATAACAATCATAATAACATCTATAATGATGAAAGCAAAAAGGCGCATCATTTTCTCCTCTCCGCATCTCGCCCTGCTCTGTTTCCATGGAGTCCATCAAGTCGTAGCAGGCGGATGGCTTTCTCAGAAAGGGTAAACAAACTTGAAACGAAAATGAGCCTTGAGGATCAAACGAAAGCCTGGATCGGCTGCAGAGAACGGAATGATTGGAAATTGATTTTGCCTTTCTCTCTGTTTTTTATTTTAAAGAAAGAATGTCCTTTTGAGTCTCCAAAAACTGACATGGCATGACAAGCAGTGAATGAAAAGTATTATGTGAAAGGTATAATTTTTTCAGAAAATAGTAATAAAAAAATCTCCGGCCAATATTGTTATTAATAGTTTTATGTAACAGCACCGTTTAAAATAAGCTTTTTTTGTCATCTCCATGAGGAGTTTCGTGTTTGGAACGGAAAAAGCAATTATGCGGAGCCACTTAAAAGCGAAACCATGTCTGTTGTTTTTGCTCATTTTCCTGATTACGTGTCATGCGTCCACTACTCCATGGAACAAGAATAAAAGCATGGAGTAAACGTGTTCTTTTATGGCCAGAGTTACACCACAGATTTTGGGCACAGCTTGTTCCCACTGCCCTGCGAACTTTAAACGGAGCAATTATCGCACTTGTACAAGTTGGCATTTTTCTCCTGTTCAGTATACTTTTAGAAAAGAAATTACAGTGAGTACATACACATGTTATTATTTTATCATGTTATTTTCAACTGAATCACTTCACTACCTCGTATCCTCATTTATTCACTAACTTTCAAATTTTAAGTGCACGAATAAAGCAAAACGTAGTATAAGCGGAGCTTAAAATATTCATGCCCATCCATTTAAATGTCTATCAAATACAGAGAAGGAGAATTTTAAGTGTGGCTCCTTTCGTTTTGCTCATTTTTTCCTAGAAAAAAATGCAGCGCAGTACTTTGAAAAACTTTGGAACTGTTTTCCCTTGTATTCAATATTAAAAGTTGAAAATGGGACTCCAACGTGGAAATTTTCCCTGCTTTCATTGCCAAGAAAAAAGTTAAATTTCAAGGAAATAAAATTAGGTGAAACGAATACTTCTATACGATTTTTTCTCTCTCACTAACTCCCGAGTTATGCTATGTCAAAAAGAAGCCGTCAAGAAAGTACGAGGAAATGACTGTTGAGTGGAAAAACACTTGGAGGCTTCCAAGGGTAAAAAAGTTTTCAAAAATTAGTGGATAGTGACAATCACAATTTTCTTTAAACAAAGGACTTTTCAATAACAATTTCTCCCAAAAAATTAAGGAATAAAGAAAATCCAGTTTTCTTCTTTTATATAAATTTTTATCTCCGAAAAAAACTTTTCCTCCTGAGTGGAGTAAATTGACAGGAAAAGTTTTGCTTCTTCAAGTGAACGGAGGAAGAAACGACAAGAAAAGGTATTAATACCGGGAAGCATTACTTATACGATTTTTTCTCTTTGTTGGTCCTTCTTCACAAAATGGAAACTTTTCCTGCTCGTCGTCGTCCTTTCCAGTTATGATTTACAATGATTAATTTTCTAACGCGTCCGTCACTTTGATGATTACAAGAGGAAGAGAGGAAGCAGAAACAAAGTAAGGAAGGACGAAGAGAGAATGCCGTTGGCCCGACTTGGCGTTTTGTTGCCAACTGGAAATACTTCCTTGCTTCTTTCTTCTTAATAATTACCATTAGCTTGATATTAATCGTATTTAAAACGCCTCATTATTACCAACATGACTACGCTATCTTCCATTCTTCCCAAAACTTTCGATCGCTGCCATCCCTTTGATCACCGGAACTGTCAAACACTTCATCATTACCCGAAGAATATATAAACTTTTTTCTTCAAGTGGATCCGATAGAGAAGGACAACAACAAGTTTTTATTGGAAAGGTGAGAATCCAAAGAAACTTTTCATCTATACTGAGAATAAGTGAAAGCATAAAGTAAGCTGCTCAACATCTACAAAACTTTTTCATCCTCTGATTCTCGTTTGCTGTTTGCTACTGCCGCCGCTATAAACTGGTTCTGCTGTAAGTGAAAAGAACTTTTTCATCTTCCTCTCGAATATTGATTACTGGTATGGAGGAGCGTTTTATATTTTATTTTTTGGAGAATCTCCAAAAATTAATTAAATATTCCAGCCCAGCAGAATCTTTGAGCTTGTTTGTTGTGTAATTTATATCTAATTGCCATATTTTATTTTTAGCCCCATCTACAGCTCAGCTCAGGGAGTCTTCGTCAAATCTTAAAAATAGAGCAAGTCCTCAATTTCTCTCTTTAGGTATTCCATACGCTCGTGTGTGTAAACAGGACACATCAGATCTGTGTCCAAGTAGCCACATAAATTATTTCTATTTTATGATATTTCTCTTCTCTCTCCGCATCGATTTGGCCAGTGACTGGTACTGACACGTTTAAACGAAGCAAGCAAACAACATAATAATCAAAATGGTTAGGAATCCTCTGAGAATCTAATGGAATGGAATGAAGGTAAGTTACTCAAATATTCCATGTACACAATTTTTTCCTCTCTCTCTCCACAACTACCTGAAATCGTTTTCAACTTTCTCCTGCTCCCGCAGAGTTGTAGTCCAGCAACACAGCAACGAAAAAAATATTTGTGACTCTTTTTTTCCTCCTACGTATTTACGTAGATGTTGATGTTGAAAGGATGTAGGTCTGCTGTGTGCACATCGATATATTATCATTACCATTTCCTACACAAGAACGCTCTAAGCTGGTATTCATTTTTTTGTGGCTACATACCAAGGCTAAAGTAAATCTTTTCGAAAAGGGCAAAAAAGGCAGGAGCATGGAAACATTCCAGTGCTGCACTCGAATATGATGAGTGACTACTCGACTATTATTCTGTTCAGTGATGCCGGGATTTCCAAGTAAATGCTATTGGAAATAAGGAGCAGAGCAAGAGAGGAAAGAAAGAAATGTGATTGAAAGCAGGAAGTAGAAAATAAATAGGAGCGGTCTCTATTTACGTTGTCTTGGAGAAAATGGGAATTAAATGTAGGTGGCTACCTTTTTTCTCATAATACATACCTATACAAAATAATGCTTCTATAATAATATTTTATACCGTGCCTGTATTCAGTCAGAGGAGTCAAGTCAACTCACTCATGTTTTTTTCTGGAATTGCATTTCGTTTTCTTTATCGTCATATCGTCATGTTCGTTGGTGTAGAGAGATAGTGAGTGGTTGATGTGATGTGGTTGCATTACATCTGCAAGATGAGATATGAAATGAGCAGCAGCAGTCAGCCCAGATCGGTAACAACAACAGAATATTGGAGAAATCCTCAGGAATACAAATTTTTCTCCCTTTCCATTTCCGTGTTCTGTGTGTGTGCGCTCTGGTATGTTTCCAGATAACTTTCCAGCTACCTGTTCTCTACTCGGAAGATATTTTCTTTGTGGAGTGAGCAGATCAGAGAGACAAATACAGACAAGAAAATAATACTGAGTATTCGAGGGATACTCGTTTTCTGTTAAATTTTCAAGGATATTATCGAGAAACGACTGAGATGATAAAGAAGAGGGGAAATAAATAAATAAATAAAAGAAAATGAAATGAAATGAAAAAATCGGTTCGGGAGAAGGCAGAAGGAATCAAAAGAGGATTTTGAATGATTCAAGTTTTCGTTAAAAACATTTTTATTCAGAAGTTATCTTTTTCATTCCCCATGTGATATCTATTCCGTATGCATGCATATATGAGCTGAGCATGTATGTGGAAAAACGAAAAAGAAGTGTGCATTGTGCAGGGATTTATTGTATGGTTGCACGAATCAATCTCCGTCGACAAAATATAAATGAAATATACCCTTGTTATGGCTCAAAGATATCCAAATGTGTAAGAAATTACAGTAATGTATTTGCACAAATAGCAAATTTTGATTTTGTGCAACTCGAGCGAACGTTGCCACACTCAAACTTGGTAAGGTTACATAATTTAAAATTGTTCCCATTTGAAGGAAAAATAAAGTTAATTAAAAGGGAGTTTTTTTTTTGTTTTTAATCAAAATGCAATTAAATAACCAATCACACTCATCTTCAAAGTTAACTTTTGAGGATAATAATTTATTCATTGTTTGCAGAAAAACTGTATCGAAATCAATCCATCGTTTCTGAGAAAAGTGGTTGGATTCAGACGGACGGACTTACAGGAAGATCAGAGCATATGCTGCGCTACGCGTGCAACATATAATAATGAGATATTAGATTTCATCAAAAAATTAATATCTTCAATGCAGTATTGTTGAACTCAATGAGTATCAAGAGCAAGGAGGCCAAGTCAAATAATGATACAACAAAAGATGTTCACATAACGACAGATTGTCATGGTAACGTCCAATTACCCTTACATAGATTGAAAGGAAAGAAAGATCCACTTCATGACGACGATCTCGTTACAGCGGAGAAAGCAGGAGAATGTGTGGTTGAATGAGCGGAATGAAAACAGGAAAAGGGAATAAAAGGTTTATCATGATCCTTTCACATTTCGAACAAGGCGGAAAAAAGGATGAAATTCACAATAAGCATCAGAATAATGCACCTTGTTAAGGTGAAAGAGGACGCAATTACACATTTGCTCCATTCCGGGCAAAAGAATTAAATGAGCAGGATCGTTATATCACACAATCGCCTGTTTATATTTTTCACCTATTAAATTTTGCTACAACACACACACAATGATGACAACAATGCTGCTGCTTATTTCTACTTTATTGTGCTCTGCTCGCTTCCTTTAATGATATTAGAGTAAACACGTGTTTTAATCCTTCTTCTCTTATTGAAGTGGAGTGAAATCGGTTTAGAGATGGAGATGGAAGAGGGGACAGATCTGCATGGAAAGTAGTGCAATGATCGCGAGCCCTCCTTCGGAATACAAGCACTCAGTACTGAAACGACCTACAACACTCATCATGCTAATGTATGTCCCTACTTAATTTTAATGTTTCTTCCATAAGCACCCACACACATACAAGAACAATTTTTTTCTTCTCTAAGTAAAAGCCTCTGTCTCCTTTTCCTCCTTTTGCGTAATAATAATAGTCAACTAATGCTGACATCATTACAGAATCTCTCCCTGTGTGTTTTATAAATATCCACTCTCTCTCAGCTCGTCTCCCCTTTTGTTTTTTCTCCTCTTTTGGCCAACAGAGGAAAAACTGCATGAAAATGGAATGAGATGCGAGGAATGGAGAAGAAATTTTCCCTGGAAAATGATGATGATGAGGACGACGACGATGATTGTAGATTTCTCCTCTCACTTAAATCCCATCATCATCGTTCTACATAATCCCAACTTTTCCGATAAGAACTCAAAACTAACTCAGCTCAGTTTATAGAAGAGTTCTCAACAGAAGCAGTCGAGTTTTGCCAGTCTCACTTGTTCCAGTAGCAGTAATATGCATGCATGCATCGCCTCTATCCATCTATTTACAACTACTATCGTCATGGTGATCATCATTTTCATTGTGATCACACAAGTACAGCCATGAAACGTCACAAGTCTCGACGCAGCACACGTCTCCTTTAAAGAGGAAGAATGCACTGGAGGAAGACAAGCAACTCGTTGTGCAATTTTTCCCCTTTTCTCTTCCTCCTTTCCCTTCAACCAAACTGAAAAATATGTCTATTTCTTTTCCACTTTTTCTTATGCACTCTCTAGCTCTTGTGGGAGTGAGTGGAATGAAATGGCACTGTGGATGTATATTTCTCAATTTCTATTGTCTTTTTCAAACTACTGATAATTTTGGCTGCAACGACGAAACGAAACTCCACTCTCAGTCCTTCTTAACTTACTCCACACCACTTTTCTTCCTATCTGTCCTACCCGAACTCACGGTTTCGTGCACTGAAACAAAAGGAAGAGGCACAAGTTTTTATGAAGAGAAAGGAATTGAAAAGAGAAAATAAGAATGAGCTCGTTTCACCGTCCTTTTCTCATTTGTCGTGGAGCACACGAAGTGCTCAGATAAAAAATAAGGAGCAACGGCAACGTGGTAACCAGCCATCATTGTCACCACTGGAAATCACGGCATTTCGTATTCGCATTAACTACAGCAAAGGGACACGCACCAAAGAGAGAAACTCTTTCGTGGCAACTGATTTCCACACTGATCATCACATGATGTGATGGGCGTTGTTGAGTAAGTTGTTCCCGGAGCAAAATTGTATTGTTTCAACTTGTTCGAAAATGAAGAGACAGTTCAAGTCCTTCACCTATCGCCTCATCACCCACACAAAAATCTTCCCTTCATCAGCATTGTCGTCCCGATGTCCTTCATCTCTTCCTTTTTAAATGCTACGTGTGGGCTCCTCATGAGAAAAGAATGGAGTGGGGAAATGAATGGAATGGTTTGAGTTTCAGAGAAACCAAAAAAACCACAGAGATGAAACACAATTCCACTTCCATCCAATCCGCACTACCACATAATAATAATAAAAATAATAATTATTATTATCATGATCATCATCATCATCACCAATAACGAAGAAGATTCAAATACCAAGACAGACAGCCATTACCACCCATTGTTACCTCGTCTAAATGGGTTTCATTCTGGAGAATGGATTTTTCTCTAGAAAATTCCCACAAACTAGACAGCTGTCTTTTAGTAGGTCTGAAAAATAAAAGTGAATTCATTAGCCGTCCACACCTTTGAAATTTCTATATTGGGTAAAGGACTAACTAACCCCGGGGTTCGGAAGTACCAAGAAACTTTTAACCACAGGAAAAGCAAAGCACAAAGTACGAATTTCACCGGAACAACAAAAGTGGAATGACTTTATCTATACAATACAGACATCTCCTCTTCCTGACATAAAGGTCATCGGGTAAATTAAGAATAATGTTGTAAGCATAGATGGTACAACATTTGATTAATGAATGGATAAAATGAAGATCGATAACTGCGTGGGAAGCGAGCAATGGACAAATTGCAATCTTTGCATTTGATGAATATTATGCAAATTTGTTTAGAAACAACGTTACAAAGAAATCTATTTAATATATGGGTTTCTCAATTCCGATCAATCTTCATCGTACCCTTTAACCTGCTATTTATATAAGTAGTTTGCTTGTCTTTGTATTTTTTGTTTGGAGGGTAAAACAGATTTTGCTTTACGCAACATATTTTCTGGTCACGATTCTATTTACTATTATTTTTCATTATGAATGCATGGTCGCATAAACAATACAAAATCAGGCAACCCTATTCTGTCAGCTTTTGCATTCTTCTGTGGACTTTCTTTTTAAACAAAAGGCTTTACCCTGCACGAGACTCAGGTCAGGCTAAGCACGAAAGGCTGAGCAAGGCAGAAAAAACTTGTGTGATGTGAGAATGTTGACAATTTTTCTTTCTTTTTTTTTCTTCTTTTCATTCTCTTCCTCGTGGCGAAAATGAAGTGCATCGATCGAGAAACTTGAAGATTCTCAGGCTTTGTTTGCTGAAGGACAATGCTCTGAACGGGAAAAAGAGATTTGTTCTGGAGAACCTTTTCTCCTTTATTACCGTCAAGCAAGGCAAGCTGCTCAAACAATTCATCCTGAGTGTTGTCTCTCTCCATTTTGGGATGATGATGATGACGACGACGACGATCACTTCTTCGTAATAATAGCAATAATGATAACGTCGAGTATTTAGAGAGCGGACGTGAGTGAGAAAGTAAGCTACCAGGCAAGTCACTTTTGTACGTGCGCGACAGAGAAAAACCGTACGAGAAGAAATTATCATCGTCAATAGAAACGAACTAAGCATAGCTTAGGCTTCTATCGTTTTATTATGTATGTAATACCAGTCTAGATTTTTTAAACTCCGGCTCTCTTTTCCTTTTTGACACGAAGCTTTTCATTTCAAAAGTAATCATGATCATCATTACGACGCGGTGCATTGTGCATAATATTTCGCTCCTCATTTACAATCATATCAATTCCATTCACATGAATAATTATGAAATGCTCTCGTGGTTGAACGGACTAGAATTACGAAAATGCAAAAACAATGGGAGTCAACATCCAAACGTCCCCTCCACCCATGCCTCGACACTACCACTCCATTCCATCATTATCATCCAATCTTTATAAGGTTTTGGACTCCGACACACGTAAATTGATGTCTGGTTTCAGTGTGATATCTGAGCACTATACTTGTCTAGTCTGAGTTTTCTAGACATTTCATGACTTTTGTCCCGGTTTCACTGTGTCTGGGTAAACATATTTTTTGTAAATTGTTGATATATAAATTAAGTCTGATGAAGATGACACGTATGCAGCAAGCATCGATCTTTGGAGACAACACTAAACTGAAATAAGGGCAAAATAAAAGGCTGGAATTTTCAGAGACAACTTTGTCCTAAATTGGACAATATGGAAGAAAAATGTAAAAGCCAGGATCATGTTACAATGGAAGCGGAAGAGAAGCCAACCTCACCTAAGAGAGAAGAAAGTCAGAGACGAAGAGTCATGGAAAGGCAGGAGCGAATGCATCTAACAGAGCGGCTGTTTTTTATGACGATAGTGTACAATATGGAAATTAGTTGGAGGAGAGAGAGAGAGAGAGAAAATGAGAACCTCTGGGAAATAAATGTGATTACTTACGTATTTAGTTTTTTCCCTTGCTCTCTCAGCGGAGAGAAAACAAAATAAAACCACAAACAGACAAAACTATTTCTTTTTTTCCTCTCCCTTTTGGAAAGGCCGAAGCCGAAGCTAAATAATACTTTTTACCGACTTAATTGTACCTTTTAAATAGGAGAAACAACTGAAAATGGAAGATAAATACACGAAAGAGGACTTTCTCTTTCAGAGCAGCGCACCGTTTAAGTCTGACCTGACTCTGTTTGTGTGTAAGTGAGGGTGAATGCCTATGTCTAGGTCTACTCGTCGTATTGTATGTATGAAAAACTGAGGATATTATTCTGAGCACGCACAAAGAAGGGCAGACAGTCTTCCAGAGCAACTATCAACTCAAGAAGACGAACACACGAAGACGGCAAAAAATAGTGTACAGAAACTTTATTTCTGTTCAGCTTTTTCCCTTCTGCTCCAGTCATGCTTCTATTATTGTGGCAATCTGGCATTTTCACTGTACATGCAATTCCATTTCTTCCATTTTTCTCTCCTCCTTTTAAAAGTAAATGTGGTCCTTGCTCAGCAATCTACTTACACGTTACATTACAGAGAAAAACCACACGATTCGTTATTCTTAGTCTTCGTCGATAAAAGGTATTTGTAAGTAAGTGAATGGAGAAAGTATTATGTATTAGAGAGCAAATATATACAAAATATTATTGTGTGGCAAAGTTAAACTTATTTGTGTGTATGAATGTATTTTCGTTTTCAGGAAAATGATGCCTGACCTGTCTCCGTTTTTACCTTTTTCTTTTGAAAGCCGGTGGAGAAAACGACTCCCTTTCATTTACTGTCTTTCCCATTAAAAACAACTCAGTACGCCTATCAGAGTGAAATGCACATATGCTGATATACAAAGTTACGGATAATAGTAATAATAGGCTGTAATGAAGATAATGCTTTATTTCACTCTTTTCCCATTTAGCCGCTACCAACCACCACCACCACCAACCACCGCCAAACCATCACACTCACAACTACATTAGATTACTCTTCATTCCCCATATTATTTCTTTCCCTCCAGCGACCCAACAAACAACAAATGTAGTCTGAAACTGAACTACTGAGAAAGTAGCGTAGAACATGTTACTTAATTTTTTCATTCCTGCCTGCATTACTATTATTATATTTTTTTCGGCAAAACTTCCTTCCGTCTTTTCTTTTCTTTTCTTTTGATGCAAGAAGTCGAGTGAAAGCGAAAAAGAAAAGGAGAGGTGTGCGCACAAACAACAACTGAAATACACCTTCCAAGCATTGAGGCAGCCAGCCGACCGACCTATTACCAAAACCAGCGAAACCAACTTATTTATTTAGCAGAAAGACTTATACGCTCATCTATTTAGATTAGTTGCACCCTTTGGAGGCACCCACACGAAAAGTTAGAGTGAAAGCAAGAGCACGGCTTTTCCTTCGAATAGTAGTACCTACGTTCTTCCGGGGAATGAAAGACCCGCTCTGACTGCTATATTTAGTGGATTAATGGAACACGAAAAAATAAGAGAAGAATAACGCATTTTTTCCCTCAGTTTGTCTACCTATTTATTTATTTTCTTTTCCTTTTTCTTCGATTATTCCTTACATTTAAGTTAGTGGAGGAGCTAAAAACCAATTGAGAAAGCAGTGTGCATTTTTGAGTGAATAATACCTAATAATAATAACAACGGTAATAATAATAATACCTAATAATGTGTTTCAAAATGCCTCGTGTCAGGGCTGCCTTTCCTTTTCTTCTTTTCTTTTCTTTATAGAACTTCCAAAAATACTGAAGCACTCCTTTTTCTTTTCTCTTTTCTTCTCCACAAAAAATATAACCTGTTTTATTTATCCTGTCTGAAAGATAGGCTAGCTGCGAGCATAACATAAGAGCAGAGGAAGGAGGATGAGACGTGGCGGCGGCAACCAATAATGTATTACGCAATGGAAGAAAACACGCTAAAATATACATTTTCTTTGCCTCCTTTTTCACGTGCTCTCCTAAATCTTTAAAGAAGTTTCCTATTCTTTTTCTCTTTCTATCTTTATCCATCTCGCGTCGAGCATCCCGACAATAAAAAAGGTGGCATGGCCACTGCCCTTTCCTTCCTTTTTTCCCTCACTCACGTTTCCTTTCCCATTTCATTTCTCCACTCCAGCATAAGAGCAGACAGAAGAAAATGGTTTCGGAAGCGAAAATATATTGATGTTGACCGTGGTCGATATATTTTTTCCCATCCCAAATTCATGTCATTTTTAATTGATACGTCGTCCATGCAATTCGTTTTTCCTCATTTCATCCAATATTTAATATTGTTTGATTCCTGCGTCCATCCTTGGACGGACAGTTTGTCAGGTGAAATCAATCTTTCCTTTTTCTGAGTGCTAGTTAGCTCCGTTATTTAACTAGTGCCAGATTCTTTCTTTTCATAAATAACGAGACAAGACAGGACACGGGGAAAGAAATAAAATATCCAAATCAGACTTATGTACCGTTGTATTGAACAAGAGAGCGTTCCAATGGCAATGGCAGGGCAAAACGTACGTCGGATTTTCATACAGAGGAATGATAAATTTTGATGAAATTGTAATGAACTCGGTTGCAATAACAAGTTAATATAATATAATAACGCATGGGACCTAAGTAGATAAATCGGTTAGAAAATAGAACACGTCACATCATATATGTATATTTTATAAGCTGAACTAGTCACTCAAATCGATAAGTAGCGCGACTACAAATATTAATCATAATACTTAAACTAACTGAAAAACCGTCATCCCGCATAATTGAAATGAACGTTGACATTTTCTCTGTAGGTAAACACCACGAAGGAAGTAAAGGGAAAATGATCATGACCACACGTCCATCATAATCATAGTTATGATTCAAGGAGACATATATCTCAGCTTATATTATTTTTGCTCTGAAAATAAAAAAAATAGGTAACAAGCGTACCAATAAATAAATAAATATTAATGTGGGTTTTATAGGAAAAAACCTGGTGGAAAATATTTCCCTTAGAAAGGAATGACCACAAGGGAAAAGCAGTTCGCTCGTCCATTTTTCATGTCTTCCGAGGCAAAAGCCTCTATCAAAACACACATCCGCGTCATGGAAAAGAAAGAAAAAAGAAAGTGAATTTTGTCCGTTAGTGTCGCAATCTCGCAATACGATTTCCATTATCAAAAGCAAGAAACCCCTTGAGGAGAAAAAGTGTATGAACGCGTGGAATTTATTACACATTAGCAGCTGATGAATGTGACGATGATGATGACCAGGACGAAAAAAGTGTAATAATAATGGCGATTGTTATAATAATAACGATGCAATCGTCATCACCCCAGTATTAATATGGAGCGTACATACGATATGAGAATGAACAAGACTGAGCCATGTGATGACTAGGCATAGCTGCAGGACTCATGGACTCATGCCTAGTAGCAGCGAATTAATAATAAAACTGAAAGTCATATTTCATGATATGAATGGTATGCGGGAGCTTACTAACTAATTCACTGACGGTATACGGATTAAACCATGAAATTAGAATCATGAAGTCAATAATCATGAACGTTTCAAAATTATAAACGGGAAAGCCATGAATAACCATTTGCATTAATGCCTTTAATTGAGTCAGTAAAATTATAAAACTTAACAGTAATAAATAGTGAATAAGAAACAATATTAAAATTGTAAATCAGGTTTAAAATAACCTGCAACATAGTTGAAAATACTATTCTGAAATAACTAACTATTCTCTTAATTGAGATTGGGATATTAAAAGCAAAACTTCTCTTAAATCCAATAACCTGGCAAGGGCATCGTTTTGCTGTAAAAACTCTAACGATATGTATGAAATATATACGCATTGTAAACATGGACGCAAATTAAATTTTTATACAATGTTTATTTATAATTTTGGCTATTCATAATTACGAGACATTCCTGCTGCTAGACTTCATGATTTTTGTTTCATGGTTTAATCCTAGAACCCTGACTAACTACTCACTACACAGCACGCTCAATGCTCCCTTCAAGCAATGTGTCCAGATGGAGGACAAACTCACTTACGATATATTTATTAGGTACATTTCTACTTTATCTCGGCTTTTACATCTAAATCATATCGTGCAATCGCAAATCGCGTGGTGTGCCACAGTGCGTGCTGCCCCACTAATTCTTGTATTCCATCCAAGAACAAAAAATAATATCAACTGGGGAGGCTTGCATTCTATTTAGCACGTTTCCTTTAAGACCACTTCTCCAGTTCAATTCCGACCAACTTTTCATCATGTTCACCACTGTCGTCATGAATCACAGAGAACAGCCACAGTGCTCTCTGTACGTACTTTTTTCTTCCTATTTTTTTGAGAAGTGGAGTGCACATTACTATTACCATTTATTATTATTATTATTATCGTTATTTTTTCTATTTTTTAAACAATGTTTCATAATGAATATGTGTCGCTTTGATAGGTCGGCATCTCAATCCAACCAAAGGAAAGAAATCACGCTGCAGTTTTGTTTCTGCCACTGTGTCGTGTGTGTGCAAAAAATGGGTTGATGTCCGCCGGCTCTGTTCTGCTCGCTTTGCACATATGCCTACTTTTTATGCCCCCTAATGCTCCAACGACTGTAATTAACGCGCAGCAATCAGTCAGTCGCACACTTGCACATTTTCCTCTCATCTGCATGCGAACTGCTTTTTAGTCGTGTTAAAATCGTGGCTAGGTACTAGTGCAATCAAGCTACACTTTTGCAGACTTTGTTATTGTATTAAAGTGTTATGGAAATCTTAAAACGAGAAATAACAAGCTTGTTGCATCCTTTCGTTTATTACGTATGCATGAAACGAAACGAAGGAGCAAATATGTCCCAACAAGCTGCAAACTGATTAGAAATGAACAGCAATAAAAAGTATAGACATGTGTACACTGTTACTCATTCATTTATCCAGTAATTCCTTCCTGAATACGAAAGCAAATGGGCAGTAAAAATAAGGCACTCCGGAAGGCAAATCACGTTGACATGATTGTCGTATCAGAGTCAATTTGCGTTCGCCAACAGTAAAAATCAGGTTTTTTTGTACTAAGTTTTCTTCTCTGTAAAAACGTGATTTTCCCCGCCTGTGTTGTGTGCGTCTGTTTCCTGTCGCGCAATTTTTCCTCATCGTTTATTTCTTTTGTGTACTAATAGTTGCAGGAGTAGTAAAAAACATACAAAAAAGAGGAGAAAAGTGTTAGGACAACCGACAACGACGCCGGTAACACTCAACTTGATCAACTCAAGCCTTGATTTGACTTTATTGCACTATTTTCTTCCTCTGCCTCTCGTTCTCGTGTTTCACTACTTTTTTCTTTGGCAACGTAACACAATCGTTGCATTGCAGTGGAAAAACATTTATCGACTTTGGAGCACAGTTTAGTCGAGTGAAACCCCACTACTTGCGTTTTACCTCGAAAAGGACGAAAGAAGCGAAGAGAAAGAGAAAAAGTTGATTAACCCGTTTCCCTGAATTATGCACTCATCACCAGTCACCATCACAAAGCCAAAAATGGATGTATTCATGGAGTGACTGTTGTTTGTCGTTGTTACGCAACTTGTCAGTTTCTCTTTGGCTTTCATTTTTTAGAACGCCGTTTGTCCACATGACACAAAACAGTTTTTTTGCGTGTGCCAAAAAATTTTCTCTTTATTTTCCTCTGTTCTTTGTCCTTTTCCTTCATCGTTCTCTTTAATAATAAAAGTAATGAGCAGAAATTGTAGCAATAATAATAAGTAATCCACTCAACCCGTGACTTTTTCCCTTTTCACCAGTTTTTCTGCCACATGGAGCATAGCAAGAGAGTATTAGTAGCGAGCACTTGAGCAGAAGACAAAAGTAAAGAGTAAAAAGGCAGAATGAAATACTAATTGTAACATATTGCTCCATTTTTTCTATTTTCCCCGCTACTTCCTACGCTCGGGTCTTATCGATAACTTTTTTTTCTTCTTCAGCAAAACTAAAGTTCAGACAAAAATTACCTTTCTCCTTTTTCTCCTTTATTAATACATATTATTATTTTTTCTCTTGTTACGCCCTGAGTAGAAAAAAGTTTCCATAGTAAAGAAAAAGTGCATACGCATTTTTTCCGAATCCACTGCTTTGCTTTCCCAAATTGTAATTATTTCAGCTGTGTCAGTTTCGTGCTTGTTGCGCAAAACCCATTCATTAAGCTTGCCTCTGCGTTTTGGTTCAGTGTGCAAAAATATAATTCTCTAAGCGAAAATTATTTATTTGGCAAAACAACTTGCACACCTTCTCTCTGTCTACTCTCTTGCTCCAGCATTATTATTAATATTATTAATAGCTGCAATTAAAAAGCCCAAAGGCAGAAGGGAAACTTGAGCTGAGGCAGGCAAAGCGGAACGAATTTTCTATTATTATCATCATCAGCATTACCTCGGCTCATTATTGCTCTCACAATTTAGAATTATCGATGTGGAAGTTCCGCATCATGGAGAAAGGGAAACGTTCTCCAAACTCTCTCCTCTCTGGGGAGCAATTTCAATTGTTCTCTTTAAAGCCAAAGCCCAAAAAATGGATATATTTCGTGGCATAAGTCTCAGTCTCACGCCGAAACATAAACACAGACAAAAGAATACAAAAGTACTGTTTTCACCTTGTCTAGACATTCATGCATTCCATTTGGAGGTGGGGCTTCAGTTTTGATTCATACCTGGATTTTTCAAATGTGTATATTTACATAAATACACAAACGACTAGAGTACCTTCCCTCCAACACCAACCCACCTGCCTTTTCTAAAACCTATTTATTTATATTTTTTCATGATCAACTTCTTCATCCACGAAAACTTTCTCCATAACATTATGCACTGCACTGGCGGGGAGTGAGAAGAAGTTGCATAAAATATAACATTTTCTTCTCTGCGTCAGCCATTTTATTTGCTATTATTGCTTCAGTTTATTTTTACCCAGAAACTGTAACGTAACGCAACGTGATGTAACGGTTAACGGCGACTTTCCTACGGTCGCATCTACTCTTCTAGAATTCTGAAAACAGGGACACACGCGCATACTTACACACACTACCTGAGAACAAACACAGGAAGCTTTTGTGTGTTTCTCTTTGAAAAAGTAAACGAGCAAAGCAATATTCATTCGTCATGTCAAATATTATTATTACAACTGTAAAAGTAAAATATTCAAAGGAGACTGAGAGAGAGACGCGCACACAATGCAATTCTGGTGGCTTTACCCGTTTTCTCTGTCTCACTCTCGCCAACCACACAGAGTGTACAAAAGTCATTTAAATGCATAATGCAGCTTTCCTTCTCTCTTCCCATTATTTTAATAGTAATCATAATACTCTGCACTAGGACTAGAGTCAGGTTCTTTGAGTGCCGCTTGCGTCCCGTCCTGTCCCGTCGTTGTCGTCGTTGTCGTTTTTTTGTGAACGTGAAGCCCTACTCTGACAGGGATGACGATGATGATGATGATGCAATACTATATACTTAACTTTGTTGCCTAAAGAGAATGATATATGATATTGATATGATATGATGTACTTGTTGGTTTCACAGAGTGAGTCATCGTCATCATCCTCCACACGGGTGACTACATTTCCCTGCATTCAACGATCACAGAATTTGGTTTAGCTTTTTTTCTCTTCCTTTCTCCTTGAGTTGTGTTGTTCCTTTGCCTTTGCTTTGGAGAGTATCAGTCAGCCGGTAATATGCTGCTGCTGCTGTGCACCGTTAAATTCATTTTGTTCCCTTTCTTTCTGGTCGACATTCACCACTCAATCCATTCATTCCATTTTCGCGATCCCCTACTCCTCTCTCGCGCTATTAATATCATTATTGCTGTTATTATTATTATACCCGTGATTATCTTGAATGTACACTTGTGTAGACAAAATGAAAGGACATTTATGCACTTTTTCACTGGCAGTGGTGCAGCAGGCAGAGAAGAAGGAACGACTTTCGAGTAAAATGTGACATCATCATATTTCGTCATCTCGTTTCCTCCTCCGGAAAATGGCCATCTTTATGTGAAATGATACGAGTGCGGGAAATGCAGACCAAACATTTCATTGTCTTTTTTATTCCTCCACTCCGGCAATAAAAATGTATGTTGAAAGAAAGAAAGTAGGAGGAGAGGAGGAAGAAGACGAAAAGGACGGAAGCAAGAAAATTCCTATCTCACTCTCACTCTGCTCGCTGCTTTCCGCTCTGAGGAGAAAAGAAAGAGCGAGAAGGTTTAACTTCTTCCATGTATGTTAATAAAGGCGGAGGTGTACGGAAAGAGGAGAACTCAACACACCACTCAAAGTGGAGTGTTATGTGCCATGCATGGAGTTATGAAATAATGGTCACCTTTTTCATTTCGTTTCAAATTTCCTTGCTTTTCTCATCTCTCTCTGAAAATGAGCACAAAAAAGAGAAATGGCTGTAATAATATTAATAACGACAACAACAGCACCAACAACAACAATGCACAGTCTCTCTCACACACACGAAACAGAACAGAGAGATGATGACGGAATATGGACCGGGGCTAATTTTCAAATTTCATCAACATCATCATCCCCATTTCTCGTTACGTCCTCCTTTTCTCACTCATTGTCGCCCCAGTGAGAATGGACACGAAAAGTATTATGGGACCGCGCACCGCTGGAATTATTTCTCTGGAATGTTTTTGTTTCCTCTTGTACTCTTACGAACGATACGAGTCTTTTCGTTTTCTCCTAATACAATTTCCAACGTTGGAATTAGAAACAATGGAAGGAAGCCGTTTGACTAGGGAGAAAGCCAGTTGCGTCGTGCCATTCTCATTCCTCTGCTAAAAAGACTCCAACTGGGGACAATAGTCATATTAATAATAGTGACGGTGATGATGACGATCACAGGACGACAATCATTATTCTGATGATGTGGAGGACGACGTTGGTTTTTCTTTATGGGCGTTTTCTCCTCACTTTTGTACCAAGCTTTCCAAAGAGGTTGAAAACCTCTCTCTCTCTCAAATTAAAAAAAATGAGATTTCAAAATTATTGTTATTATTACTACTTCTTTTTTGTTTGTTTTCCATCTCACCGAAATGAGTTCAATTCTAAAGAGGTTGTTGGGCGAACGACCTAAATAAAATATTATAAATTTATTTTTCCCTAATTCCTTCCTCGCAACTCGCATTTGTCATTTGGCAATTTTTTTGCGTGTGACACTTGACATATGAGAGTCATTAAAGGAACACGACAGCAAAATATGTCAGCAAGGCTGGCCAACTAATGAAGGTTGTCAAACGGGCAAAGAGAGCGAGAAAAAAAGTTTTATGTAACCACCATTGAAAACAGTAGCGCTAAAACACGTCTAAATGACTACATCGTCATCATCATGATGATCCCTTTTCGTTCCATTGGATTCATTCCACATCTATTAGGGAAAAATGATGGGAGAGAAAAGCGAGGAAAAAGATACGCAGAATCCTTTTTTCCTCTCTGCCTGTCTCAGAAACAATAAAGAGTCACAAAAAAATTTGTCGATGGCAGGAAGTATTCATCATCATCTCCGATAATGAGGCTCAGTCTCTTTATAGAAAAAGGGTTTCCAAAAATCTCGAGTTAATACGCACAGCGATTTTAGCTTTATTGTAGTCTGAGGCACAACGACTCTACTTTTACACTCATTTAACAATCTTCTCATAATCGTCATCAATCACCAAGTCAATATTAATTAGAATTTTACAACTCTGATATACACAGAGTAATATGTAATAATGTAAAGCTTATACCAAATCATTTTTAATGTCGCAGCTCAGCTTAGCTCACGATCATTTAAGCTTCGTTCAGGTCCTCCTCATTTCACAAAGTGGATTGTGCATCATGCCACCAAAAATCCATCCTGATGAATCAGCTACTGTTCGAGGAGTCCCATTCAGGATTTGAGTGCAGTGCAAGAAGGAAAAGGGTTGACGTTGGCTCCCTTTTTTTCAAAAATCAAAAGCAGGCTTTGGCTGAGGACTTGATTGTGAACTGCTGTGCATTGCATAATCACCGAGTCGTCCATGTTGCTACAACGATGTGGCAATTAATGTAAGAGAAAGAAAGAAAGAGGACCATCCGTTTTCTCCGTATCATCGAATGATTTTAAGCCATAAAATTATGATGAACACTAAAATATTTTTTCAGACATCCTCGTCTCCTCCTTTTTGTCTAACTGCGTCTCTTATTTTCAACTGATTACTTTTAGAGTAATGATCAGTGGCAATATTTTTTCTCTCTCCTCCGTTCACTCGCAGTTCGTTTGATTAATTGACAGAAAAAGAGTTGCGGAGGAGGAAAGGTGGGCGGAGCGGGGCAATCATAATAACAAATTGATAGAAAATCTTCCTCCCAAGTCCCGTGTCTGTGTTTGCCTCTTCAAACTTCACGCTCCCCATGATCTTTGCGACTTTCTGTGAGGAGACACTAATGGATTAAAATTGATACACATGAGTGTGCAATGGAAAGATGACAAATGCGAGACGTAAATACAAAGAAAGTGAACAACTTCGGGGCACAAAATGAAATTAAAATTAGAGGTTGCGTATGTAAGGTGAAGTTTAGCTTTATGCTCCTATGCTCTTCTTATGCTTACAAGTCTCTACATCCTAGTCAACGTCAGGCCAAGCCAGATTCTAAGGATAAGTTGGTTAACTGCGGAAAATATTTCTGTTCCGATTTCTCTTGTCATGTTCATATTCTTGTAGCCGGTATCATTAGGACAGGGAAAAATGAACCCACATAATATCCAACATTTTTTCAATGAACCAAAAAGTGGATGTTTTTGTGCAAAAGTTTGGCAAGAATTTTTCATGGAAGCTAATGATGGTGGTAGCTAAGTTTGCTAAAACAGCAAGTAGTTTAGATAAAGAATAATCCATAATTAAATATATAATGATGTTGTATCCTTGTGCACATTTATCCTGTGCCACCACCATCACATCAAAGCTTTCACAAATTCCGAAGAGCATGCACGTGTCTGGGTCTAGTTTAGTTTAAGGCTACGCGTTTCGCTTGTACATAAACTTTGATGAAAATAATTTTACCAGAAAAAAAAACTTGCTTTAAAGAAGAAAAACTAAACCAAGTTTTTTTTTCATTCTTGTCGCATTTTTACCAGTCATTTATCCACCGGTTTCGCCAGCAAAAAGTGAAGGAGCAGAAACCTGATTATAATAAAATAAGGAGGAGGAAGGAGAAAGGGAAAATAAGCGGGGTCCAAACTCCAGTCAAGCCACAGCTGCAATTTGTTCCACAATAATTAATCTTGACAGAGAGGAATTAGGACGAATTAATTTATTAACTTGAAAGAGAGAGGAAGGCAGAGGAGAAAGTAAGAAGAAAAAAAATGGGAGAGCTCATCATGATGATGATCGAGTTTATTGTGTGCTCCAAAAACCAGCAGGCCTTGGCATCGCTTGGTCTCTCTCCTCACTCAGCTAACAATTTATAATGTGGCTCCACCACCAACGCGTACAAATTCTTTGTCCCTGCCCCGTCCCTGCTTTCACCCACCAGCTAGCCAGCCAGTCCAGTCAGCTGTATTATCATAGCAAGCCACGTATTCCCGTCTGGTTTCGTGTCCATTAGATTACAATTCTCAGATGTGCATACTTTCGCATGGACACACGAACCGTCATGAGGTCAACAAGTCAAGAAACATTTTGTTTTAAAAAATGGTTACGTTACACTCTCTCCTCCCTCGCTGCTGAAAAGACAGATGACTTTTACATTTCTCAAAAAAGGAATGTGCATCAATGTAAAGAATGCTTTGTCATATAAGCCAGAGCCAGACTTTTCACTCTGTATCAAACGAAACGAAGAGGAAAGGACGAGAGTGAGAGGGACTAAAAATCGAACAAGGAAACCGTTAGACTCTGTAACTTTACGTTACTTGCGTTAAGCTGGTGCGTTACCACTATAAAAGAGAGTGGCGCGCCGCCGGTTGACTTTGTTAATATACCTACTTACTTACACTTCACACTCTTATATTATATAATATTTAGCTATGTATCTATTTTCCCCCAGTGAGTGTCTTCCTCATGCGGATCAATATTTCTGCCGAGAGAGAAAGAAAGAAAAAATATAAAGAGACTACATCACTGAACTGTTTCTTTCTTTCTCCTCTCCTCGTCCTTCTTTTGATTTCGTCGTAGAACAAAAAATATGAACGCCGCCGTTGCGTTGCGATACCGCCGACGCTGCTGGTCCTAGTGCTATGCTGCTGCGTTAAAAACGTGTGATATTCTCATATTCTCATCTCTTCTTTCTCCAAGCGAAATATAAAAAGCGAGCCCAGAGATCCTCGATCCCATTTTTCTGGCAAGTCTGCATAATAATATTACGAAGCAAAGCTTACAAGAGAAAGCCTTACAACAAGAAACTAAAGAAGAAAAAAACTTCTCAAACGCAGAAAACAAGACGATCAGAACAAGAAGACTAGAATGTTGATGGCGATGACCGTCTTGTATTTATACGTTTTCTAAATGACTTTTTGTCTTTTTCGTTTTTCTCTTCTTGTTTTGTACTATAATGTAGCGCAACATCAGCATCAACAAGCTAGAAACGCTGCCTGCTGCAATACAATGTTTTAGTAGTGAACAAAAAAGCGAGTTTCCTTTTTCTCTTATTTTTATTTCTCCATCCTTGTCTCGATTTTCTCAATGTTATTATTATTATTATTATTTTGAGTATTATTAGCACATCGCCATTCGCTGCGAAGAATCAGAGGGAAAAGAAAGTGCGACCACGTTCTTTGCTCGACTCATCATCAACATTGATGATGTCTTTCTCTCTCTCCCCCTTGCTGTTCAGTTTCCTCTCTTGTTTCTCTGGGTCTAAGACTTGTTTCGCGACTGAACGAACGATGTGTGTGGTCTCTTCTTCGTAGCTTCGTTGTCTCCCTTGAAGTCACAAAAGAAGTGGGAGGAACATAATGAAAATCAACTTTTATTTCCGATTCCATTATTACAGTTTGAGCAACCGCGTCGATGACAACCAATGTCTGCACTGCACAGTTGGAAAGTTGCACATTTCCACAGAAAGAAGGAGACGAAGAAAAAAGAAAGAAAAGGAAAATGAGTGTTGTTGAGCAATGCAAACAAAGTCGATAATAATGATGAGCACAAAAGTAGGAGGAAGAAGAAACAGCGAGTGGGGATTGGGGAACGACCAAAAAGACCAGAATAAAACACATACGTTTTTATACACTCGCTCAGACGATGGAGTCAGCTGGAGTTAGTGGAGTCACCATCTGGCCTTTTCCTCCAGATAAAAAAAGGACATTTCCTACAATTGAATGTCTCGAAATGCATGTCAATTTGGATTGTAAAAAGCGATTCTAAAAAATGAATATTCCACCGAGTAATTGATCAAGTGGACGAGTCTCCAGTTGCTTCTACCACAACCGAAAATAAGAAGTTAAATAAAATAACTAAGACAACTTTCAATGTCACGCACAAGTCTTCTTGACAAATGTTTTTACAGGAGACGTTTCTCTTTATCTAATAGTCTGAATGGAGCCATTGACTCTTCAATGTTGTATTTTACCAGTGTACAGTGCAACAATCGCAATTATTTAAGATTACTATAGGCACATGAATGACATAAGTTTCTTTTTGTCGTTTCCATGACAGTTCCTTGTTTTCCTTCGACCATGTTTGCTTATTTAACAAGTTTAATTTTGGCTACTCCTCGAAATTCAAATGCAAGACAAAGGACAGAAATAACTGTGACATTCAACTCCTTATCTCTTGTCTGGCTACTTATAGGCCTTCATTAATTCATTATTTGCACTACTCTTCTCTAGTTTAAAATGGTTGTCACGAATGTAGTAAATAGTTATTGTTAAACTTGAATACAGCATTCTTTTGCTTAAATAGGCAAGTCAACAGCGCAATGCAATGCAAAATACACGTGTAAAAATGCATTGGACTGAAATTGACATGGAGGAATGGAGTACGAATACAATACTGCACCACTAATATGACTAGTCACTCGGTCGCATATTACCCCATTTCATTGAGCAGGCTGTCCGTCTCTGGGCTGCTGCATTACTGTACAGTTCATTCCTGAAGGATTTCTTCACCTTAAATTTTTCTAGTTGGGTTTTATTTAACTTTGATTGAGTAGATTTTGAGGTCAGTTTATACGTAAATAGAAATCTATTCACAATCCAATTCTAATTTAATTAAATCAAAGTGTCAATATCCCTACTAATTTGAAATTTATGAACCACTTGAAGTAACTAAGCCTATTGATATTGAATGAAGATTGATCAATGACGTTTGACTTATGTAAATCCTTATTGCAGAGTATTAATAATAATTCGTATTTAATAATACCTCTTTTTAAAGTAAGACATTCAAATTACGTGAAGTTATTAAAGCTCATACACACATCGGTCGATAGAAAGTTCATAAAAGACGAAGATTAAAGATAAGGAAAGAGCGATTAATGAGCTTTGGAAAGTGGACGAGAAAAAGGAGGAGGTTAATGAAATGAGCAAAACCTATCAAATCCTTGTAGTCAAAATAGAATAAAGCATGAGAAATTGAATGAGTTCAAGACTCGTCCTCTCTTCCCCTTTCCTCCTTCACAATAAGCATGAAAAGTTTAAGCAATAATAATCATAATGAAGACAAAAAATATTCCACAAAGTCAGCACAAAAATTTCGTGTCAGTTAATTTTAAAACAACGGGGAAGAACAAGAGTCAATTTGTCTTGCTCATTTTCATTTTCTTTCTCCTTTTCTCGCTGCTTCAAAACGTTTTCGAGCGTGGATTCCTCGAACGCAGCACAATGAATGAGTTATGTAGTGCTGCTGCTGCTTTTGCCACGACGGTTGCTTCGGGCTTTTTTCTTGGTTCGGTTGGCGAGGCAATAAAAACCGGAATGAAATATTAGCAACTAACTGTGCGAGCTAGCACTAAAGAAAGCAACAATAGAAATAGTAGCAGATTAGAAAGAAAGGAAGAGAATGAGCGAAGTTGTTTGTGCCTGGCCTTCGTTTCGCTCCTTGTAATCGCTGAGTGTGCAATACTCTAAAAATCCTGTTCAATTTTCATCATCATCATCATCGCCATCAATGATTTTCTCTCATTCTGCTTTACTCAATATTTCACAACCGAATGAACTTGACTCATTTAGTGCGTGATCAGCACCAGCACCAGCATTGCCACCACACCACTACCACCTCCGTTATTACCTTTTTCACTCTCCTTTCTTCTTTGGAAAAAGGAAAGTTAAGGGAGCCCGAATAAGAGTGAATTAGTCTCTGTACGATCAACGGACTATTTTTGGGACTGAAATATATTTTGTGGGGGAAAATGGATGGAAGGAAGATGCCAATTTTAGTTTGCTTCCAATGAAAGTGAGAAGAAGAAGATGATCAAGAATAAAGTATGAAGGAACAACTTTTTTTCAAGGAGATACATTTTTATACTATAGGTAAGTATAGAGGACGGATATATTTGTATAGGCAAGGATAAGAAGCAGAGGAACCTGTTTTCTCTCCTTACTTGATTCTCTGCCTAATTGAACTGGTTTTCCATGGATTTCGTGGAGGCGGAATGAAAGTCGACTCGTTTCGTCTTCCTTCTCGAAAGTAATGAGTAAAAAGGGGAAGAAAGAAAAGGAAGAGCAAATGAAAAATAAGTGCGCACTTCCATTACTCTCCTTAACTCCAGTTGATTGAACGAGAGCTGGAATACATGTTTGTTTTCTTTTTACATTTCACTAATAGAAAAATAAATTCTGCAAAGTAATTATATTATGTATATATCTACCTTACGTTACGTAGCGCATATAAATAAATAATCCCAACACGTAAGCTCTGTCTAAACTACATCCTTTGAAGACTATTTACTTCACCTATAGATATATTTTTTGGCATTTTCAACATATTTTTAAAGAGGACATCGCCTCACTCAAGTACCAGATGTTTCTTGTTCCGATCCATGAAGCTCTTGACACTTCCGGTAATCCGCACTTTCTTCCTCTCTCTCTCATGTCCTCGTGATCTTTTCCTTTTGCTTACGTAACAACCCAGAGTAAATAGAAAAACGGGTGAATTACAAAGGAAAAAAGGGTGCAAAGATTTTTCTCTAGACAAAAGCAAAGGATGTCCGTTAGCTTTCTTCTGCTGATGCAGTCCTTTTCTCTTCTTTCTTTCTATATTTAAAAGCGCGCTCGCCTCGGCACCACACCGTAAACCAGAAATTATATAGTGTGGAATAAGAGAGTAAAGTGCATTGGCGGACCCTCCTTCTGCTCTGCTCACTTTTCCCTTTTCCTTCCTATAATTCTTCCCCCATTTCCCCTTCACTCGCCGTCCTCCTTAAAAATGCTTGTTCCGTTTAGAGCTGTGATGTGAGAGAAGGTGAAAATTCTGACTGGAGTATAAAAATATTCCACGTTGCGATGTTCTACATAGGTAAAAAAGTAGAGCTGGTCCAGCAAATAATCCTAAAGTCGGAATCTCATATCTCGTCTTGTTATAGTGAAGACTGTATCGTAGTCCATGAATCACTCCCTTTTCCTACCGTCTCCGTTTCAAATGGAAGTGCTATAAGGAGAAAGGGGAGCGAGTGAAATGAATGAATGGAAAGAAGAAACCTATCAATTTCACTTTTCCTAATTCATCTTTGTACTTTTTCTTCTCGTTCTGCCTCTCTCTCACTCACTGGGAGAAAAAACGAAGTTTCTCTTAAAGACCGCCACCACCATCTCCAGACAAAAAGAAACTTTTTTGAGGGGAAGTAAAAAAAGAATGAAAAGTGAAGATGAGCCATAATCCAGATCATGATCGGAAGAAAGAAACCCAAGAAGACAAAGAAGGAACAAAGGGAAGGAAGAAGGGAATAAAAGTATTTGGGAGAAAAGCACGAATATTTTTCGTCTTTACCTGCTCCTTAGCTCTTTTACAATCATCTAGTCCTCAATAAAGAATATTTTTTCCTTCAACAAGAAGTAGGAAAAGAAGGTAACTGGAGAGAAAAGTTTCTCTCGGTGTCCATTATTATTAGTGTTTCCACTTTGGCACAAAAAATGGCACTGGATGTGTATGCCTATGCCGTGCCTTTTTCTCCACTTCCACTGCCGGAATTATTGCGAGTGGCGGAGAGTGGAAAAATATAAAATGTATCTTCTTTCCTCTCTCCAGACATTTCCAGGTCAGATAAGGTAAGTTCGTATTTATTAAGGGAAAGAATCCCTCATCTCATACGACGACAAGACAGTAAAAGGAGCGATCAAAAATACCCAGGAAAAACAACATTATTACGGGTTTTCTCGGAGTCGGACTAAAAACAAAAAGGGAAGGAGAGCGAAGAAAAGATCTCACTGGTTTTTGTTTGCTTCTTTCTCTTTCCTTCTTTCAAAAACTTTTCCCCCAAAAAACTATCATTATTATTATTATTATTATAAAAAAGGAAACTTTTGTGTCATTTGTTGAGACACATTCCTAAAGATTTCCTATAAAAAGATTTTCCAACAAGAGAATTCAAAAGAAATTTATGCGGCCATATTATTACAACTTTTCTGGGGATGGGCGAGTGAAAGCATACCGAACAACGGAACTGATGTGATGTGAGTGCTATTATTAGTAGAAGATTATGTGACAAAGACAATCATTCGAAAATGATTTCCACTTATTAGACCGACCTGGTTTGTCTCTCATCCCGAGTTTTCCTATTCGTAGTGAGGTGGGTTATAAACACAAGTAATTGCTCCGGATACTGGGCTGGTAATAAAAATATAATTATTATTACTTTTCCCAGCAAATCCTGCCATGCCATCAGACAGAGCATATTGATGCTGATGATCAAGGATTTTCTTGGAAGCTGAGCATGCAGCATACTAGAAATGTATGTAGCAATGAATTTGATGAATAGGAAAACTCGCAATTTTTATTGTGGACGCAATCAATGAAAAATGTAATAATAAAGCAATTTCGTTCTGATATTGCCTTCCTGATGACAATTTTAACCACACCATTAATAAGGTGCTGCTGACAAGGCAAAGAAACTGATGGAAGCGAGCGATGCTATAAAAATTTTGTTTGTCTGACAAAAGTTAGTATTTGAGGAAACAAAGGAAAAATTAAAATGATGCATTCGAAGAGAAAATGATAATTCTGGAAATAAAGTTGAAAATTAGATCATGAACAGCTTGAGGATTGAGGATGAGAGGGTAATATTAGAGAGAACAGGAAATCACATGAAAAGTTTGTGCTAGAAAGAAGAACACTTTTATTTGCATCACTTCATTAATATTACCTACCATTGAAAGTTTTCATTGCAGTTTCTATTTCATTTTTTGTTGTTTCCCTCACTCGCCTAGAGTCATCCCGGTGTCACTTTTCCAATTTAAATGTGAACATAACTAGAAAATTTCCAGCTACAAACTACTTTTTCACTCGAAATGCACATTGTTTTGTGAGTTGCTACTCCTACTTCGGTGCTGTTGTTGCATATGATTGTCTCATTTTCCATTTTCTTGGCTTTCTGCGCGAGATGAAATGAGAATCATGCAAAGTTGGCAAGCTCTTTTTCTTCCTTTTCCGTAGCATCAGTCGCGTTTTACTTAACTTATTACATAGTTTTGATAGTTGGTGTGCCTGGTTGAAAAAAGTTTGACTGAAAGTCGACCTTGTCTCCTTTTATTCCTCTTGTTACACTTACTTAATAAAATATTACTCCAAAAGAGTTCGGCTTACTTCCTGGCTTCCCCTTTTTTGTTTACTTTCCATTTTCGCCTTCTCTTCTCGCGAACTCAAAGAAAAGAGTGAAGCTCTATTTGTAGCCTCGTGCTACTTTCTCTCTCAAAGAAAGTCGACAGCATCACTTCCGTCATAGAATAAAAGTGGTATTGAACAACTTTATGAGCTTCTGTCACCGTTTCAATGTAGAGGAAACAAAACGCTGGAAAATATTATGTTCGAATCCGGCTTCACATCATAATCGTTGAAGGCAACTTCCTCGCACGTGTCCCTTCTCTGTGAGAAAACATACTCTACATTTGAGACATCGCCCCTTTCCATTTTTTCAGTGAAAATTAGACGAAATGACGAGTTGAAACAATGGCTAAAATAACAGCCAATAATGTACTAATAATACATAAGTGCAGTGCTGCCGATACGGATATCGTCGGTCTCGAGGGTGAGATGAAGAATAATCGGAATTCCTTCCCTTTTGTCTTAACCTAGGCAGAGCATCATTTTCCCCTGTTCTCCGAAACGAAACAATAATCCGATATGATTCCCCAGTCTTGACGTTTCGTATTGATAATATTGAAGCAATACATTTTTGTCGGCGAGAGAGCATTTTAAAATTCGGAGGCAAAGCCAAGAGTCAAGGGAAAGCATCGGAACAGCAGTGGAGTGGAGTGCATGTATCTGTGTGTAACATGTACTTGGTGAGACAACAAAATGGCCTGCAAAGATCGGCACGACAACATTTCCCTGCTGCCTTTGTATGTACATGGCATGTATTGGAGTTGAGCAGAGACGAGGGGACACGCACAAAAAATAGAAGGAATTTATAAGTAGACTAAAATGGGAAAATATAAATTTTGTTGAAAGTGCTGGAAGGAGGATGATGACAGAAAATGGGTTTAAAATGGAAATCAGGGTATCAATGCGCAAAGCTCTGAGTGCAGCCCTGTCATACAAAACAGGCAAAAAGTTGCTCCCTTCCCTGTCACTGGCTTTGGCCTGACTCCGGCTCTGGCTACTTTTCCTGCCTGATCGTATCTCTGCTCCCTTCTTAAAAACACAAAACATTAAAGCAGGCGCAAAGGAACGACAAAGAAAGGAATCTCGAAATTGGCTCAATATTGTACTATTTTCTTCTGTGTTTTTAAATGCTCGTGAGTGCGACCGAAGGATGGCCACCATGCGATTGCGATATGACCGATAAACGAGGTTAATGACCGGCTGACCTAATCATGACTGGGAGCGGATGCGAAGCATCGAACAACACTGCCGGTTTCCGTCTCAGATATTCAGTCAACCTGGGATCTTTTCTTCGTCTGTCTTCCTTCCTTTTATTCGACTACCTCCGCTCCTTTCTCTCATCCGCCATAAATTATTCACATCCCCACAGTAATAATCATCATAATTGTGTTTGTTGCCCACGCAGTTCCATTCTGTCGTACACGCACTAACAAGCCGCCAAGCCAACACAAGAAGACTGAAAAGGAGCTGCCTGACTTTCTTTTGTGAGTGAGTGAGTGACTAAGGGCGAGAATAAGAGAAAAAGAGTGCGTAAGGAGTAAAGTGTTTACCAGTGCTCCCGAAACACTTGAATTTGTGCACATAAAGCGTGTCATGTATGTCAGCAAGTGCTCACTTCCTTTCACTTTGTTAGCCTACCTTTCATTGCAATGAAATGATTTCTTTTTTATTATTATTTTTCCTTGTGTTAAAAGCCAAGTCAAGTTAGGCCGGGCCACACACTCACGTCCACAAGCTAAAAGGTTTCACAATCCAGCAAACAACTTCAAACAAGCACACAAAAAATGTCTAACTCCAAGACAAGTGTTGTACGGCATACCATTTGAATATCGTCATCGTCGTGTTCCGTCTCGTTTTACAGGTTTCAAGTGGCTCTTTCTTGCTCAACTCAACTAGACCCAACTTTCTCCATCCATCCATCCACCCAAGCTTTTATATTACATTACATTATATTTTTGCTGGAAAATGTAATAATCATAATAAAATGTAGTCATCACATCATCATCATTCTCATCATCATCATCGTTATCCCCATACACGTATATCCTTTTCTTCGTTTCACCGTTTTTTTTCCGTCTTCTGTTTACTCAAAGCCCGCAGCAATCATGCTAATGTGACATAGAAGAAGCGAGAGCACACTCACAAACCCACTGCTCTCTCTTATTCACTCAACTCACTCACTCTGTTATTAAGTCAACGAACCAAACAAAGAAGAAACAACTACTGCAATACGGTATAATTTAATATGAATATTGTCATATTATAGCGCATCATTATCATAAATAATAATATCTACATTTTCCAACCTGAAAATAAAATAGACACGACACGACAGAAAAGGAAAACGGAAGAGCATTGCTTTCTTTCTTTCTTTTTTCGTTCTTTCTTCGCCTTTTTTCCATTTCCTTAATTTATTATTGCGGTTCGTTTTACCTAAAAAGAAAAAGGGAAATCTCTCTGCTTTCTGCGCATAATTGGATTTGACTGTAGAGAGAGAGGAAAAAGGAAGGTCTCACTCAGCTCAGTCACTCACTTCCAAGAGTCAGCGGGAATGTTGAACAATCAGAATTTCATATCCATACGCAAATAAGCAAATAATTGACAGGAAGTTGCCAATATTGAGTAAAAGTGAGGCAAAAATACTTCTCATTATTCTCGTTTATTCATGTGACACAATGAATTCTTTGATGGTTATCACACAACCTGAGCCAAAAACCTCTCAGTTTTTTGTCCATCTACATTCTTCATTTTTCATTGTGTCACTGCCGTAGTCATGCATTACATAAAATTTACTCACGCACTGTGTATACTCAGCAGCCGTGATTTGTTATTTTTTAGCTTTATTCTCCAACCTGATTCATTTGTCAATCAATCAATCAATCACCAGAGTTAATCAGGATAAGTTGAAGTAAAAACTCTGGAGAAACCCCACCAGCAAGAGAATGCCCATCTTCCATTCCCCTTCTTTCTTTCTCTTCTCAATCCTCCGCACACACCACAACAATTGATTTCTTTTCTTTTCTCTTCCATTTTTTGCTGAACACGTAAAGAACCTTACTTTACCTTTCAAAAAAATGTAATCTTGTTTTTTCATCAATCTGATCAAAACGACAAGCTTATGATGATGGCAGAAAGAAAAGCTGAAAGATTGATATGCGTTTTTGTGGTTCCACAACCACCAATCGTGCTTTACAGCTGCTAACCGTCAGCATCAACCATCGTTTTTTCTTCCCCTTGGAAAACAGTAATACATAATAGAAGGTGGAAGTGAGGAGTAATGCTCGTAAAGAAAAAATATGCATTTCTGGGTAAAAAAGGAGATGAACCACCCCGATATAACTAGAAAGAGCCTGCTTTTTACGGTTAACCCTTGAGAAGGAAATTATTGAGTGAGTGAGAGAAACAAGTTGTGGATAAGCAGATGGAGGGTGACTCCAGAGCAGTTTCTGGTGCAGGCTGAATGAATGAAGAGAGATGGGCGTGATGCCAGCGTGTCAACCAGATCTTGATGAATTACTTGATGTACTTTTGGCCTCTCTCTTTTGTTGTTCGCTGCTCTGCATTTCCTTGTCTCTTTGAGATGAGAAGAGGATGCATTATAAAGCGAAAGAAGAAGAAGAGAAGAGAGCAACCACTTCGCCGTTCTTTCTATTATTTTCCCTTTCAATTGATGTACACGCGTGTATCAACTGTATTTGTATCTTTTTGGAAGAGAGACAAAATAGGCAAAACAAACAATCTCATTTTGGTGACATCACCATGACACGCTGCCCAACTGAGCCCTTGTTCTCCTCTTCATAATGATACAGTACACTTCAGAACAACAAAAACGCGTCCTTCTATTTTTTATTTTCTCCAGGCTGCTGCAATGCTAGAAGACGGCAATGGGTACGGAACAGAACTGTCTCACATCCTATTTACTTCTTCAGGGGAAATTCATTATGCTCCATTTCGTTGCTTCGCATTTTCCTCGACTAACCAAGCAGAGTTTTCTTGTCAGTCAGAGTCAGCCACGTGGGAGTGAAACCATCAGCTTGAAAGAGCGGAGGAGTTTTGTCTAGCCTATACAGATTGCACACTCTCAACAACTCAGCCAGACTCATTCCACAAAAATTTATCAGCTTCTTTCATCAACGTCCAGCCAGTGATCCAATTCCGTGTCAAGGCAAATCAACAACAAAAACAAATTATCTTTTTAAAAATCCATTTAGATAATCTTAATCCTCGCTGTATCTGTCATTTTAGAAATAATCTGATACCGGTCCGCCCATATTTTTTCTCATTTTTAAAAATAAATATGAAACTGTTCTAAATCATTCTCAACTAGACAGAACCTTTAAAGAATTCGTGTGCTTACACGTATGCCAATAAAACTTGCATGGATTTGAGTGACGGGGATGATGATGCAAAATATGTCATGAAAATAAAAGAGGCGGACAATCTCAAAATAAATACACTGTCATCCTCCTATTTTCCCACCTTCTCCCCATCACCATCAAAAAGGGTAAAAGCAAACATGAAGCACACAAACACACACGCGTTTCAATTTCTGCCTTTCATTCATTTCATTCCAGTCCCCAACTTTGAAACAACTGTGCAATATTTTTTACGATTTGGAATTTCGAAGCGTAATGGAAGTAAATACTTAAGACAAGTACGTATGTACATACGTATGTAATGCAAAGTAAAGAGCTGGTCGCCCTGTGCTACCATCACCGGAATAACATAATAATGTGTGCTTTTGACATTTGAAAAAAAGTAAATAAATTGTTATTATTATATTTTTCCCCCTTCTTCCCCGTTGAAAATGAAAACTGCTCTTGTTCACTCAGCGTGTTGCGTACGGCGATCTGGCTCCCCTACAACCGACCAAATCAAAGAACTTACTAAAAGGCCACCTCTCAGCCTAAAATACCAGCAATCAAAACGAGTGCGCGCGACACACGGTAGAATAAAGTATGCAGAAGAGAAGGGTGGAGGAAAAAAGAAAATTAGAATTTTTTTCTAAAAGACATGGAGACTGTTTGGTATGTTAAATAGGAATGGAAGAGTGTCTTGCTGGTTGTTGCTATTGCTGTAATTTCGAACATGAAAGTATTTTAGCGACGGAGAAAAAAGGATGTTCGAAAATAGAGAAAAGGTGGAATGGAAAAAATGCATCAATGTTTCCACGTCCCTTTCTCAACTCATCTCATCTGATCTGATCTCAGGACTAAAGCTCGGCTATGGCGAAGTTGACAGCATTTTGCTCTGCTGGTCGGGTTCAGAGGTATTATTTTTAGTATTGGAAATAAATGAGCGGGGTTGAAAGATGGAAAGAGAAACTTTGAAGCAAATATTTTTATGGGCTCTTAACTTCCCATCTTTTAGGCTATTACAACGTGTAAAAATATGTATATTTTTATTTGTAAGCACTTCGAGTTGAATCGGGACGATGATGATAAATAACTTGGAACCCTCGCCGGATTGTTTCCAACAAGCTTTTTAGCTAGTCAACCATGACTCGATAACAACAAAAAATAATGTGAAAATGTCAACCTTCCGCTGTGTCCCACTTCATCCTGATTCGCTTTTAAGTGAAACAAAACTTTTTGTGTCGCGTCTATTTTTGAACCGAGTTTTCTCTTTGAAACGAAAACGAAACGAGAGAAAAATTGTTTTTGAACAAAACGCTCTGTAAAAATCAAAGATCATGGAAAGTGAAGTCGTTCCTCTTGTCGCTTCACTGACAACAGCTAAATAAACAAATTCGAGGCAAATACATATTTTGTGTCTCCTTCCTGTGAAAAAATGGTCTTTAAAAAATTGCTCCCAATTATCTTTGTTTACTCAGCCACCCAAATTACACAGCAACTTTCAACTTTTTGCCTACTAAAAGCTCCCTCAAGACACTGCTGTACACTCAAAATGACGATTTCTATACGACAAAATATTTGCAATCATTAAAATGATATAAAATACTCACACAGCGTCAGCGATACTTTTGTTGGTTTAGAAGGGGTAGAAAGAATGAGGAAAGTGAAACTGGTGTTCATGTGCTCCATGAGCCGCACAAAAATATAAGTGGAAGCAGTAAACCATCCAACTTTTTTCTCCCTCCTTTTTTATTTCTTTCGCCAAGTTGAACAAGTCAAGCGAGAAGAACAAACATACAAACACAAAGGTACACAAATAACTCTAATAATAGTGATACTTCATCAGTTTTTCATGTCGCTACAGCACCACTACCGTTGGGATGATGACGATAATGATAACATGATCGATTTCTTGTGATATTTGCTCCGAATCCACCACTAATAATAATAATAATGACCCCGCCGATTTCTCAGTAACGGTGTGCTCATGCATGTACTCTCTCACTTCTTTTGTTCGTTTATGTAATTGAAAGATTATGATTGTGTATATTTATACGTCATGTTCGACATGACCAATTCATGTCCTCTTCCGCCTCATCATAATCATCATCGTCTTCCTCGTCGTCACGATCATCATCATCATCATCAAGCGATCGACCATGCTTCATTCGGGAACAAAAACGACAAAAGGTATATAAAAAGTTGTTAGGAGGATTGGAAATGAATCAACCCACCTTTTTGGAGAAAAGAAGGTGGAAAAGGAGAAAACAAGGAAAAACGGGGGAACTGGGCTTTTTATACCTACTTACTCACAAAACATACTCACAACGTATATAATATGTCGGATTGCTGTAAAAGTTGTCGATAACAGGATAATAATAGGTTTCACGTTAACGAGAAAACTTTTTCTTTTCCCTTTCTCTCTCTCTCTCTTCTCCATACTAACTCCGACTATGTTCCTCCTCATCGAACAAAAAATGTTCATCCTCGTTTTTTTTCTTGTTCACGTTACAATAACAACAAACTGGATTCCTGTGTTACTATCGCTACTCCACTAAAGTTGCTATCTTGTCCTTTTCCTCCTTTTCTCCGTGAATCACCAAGCATAAGCAAAGGAAAGAGTTGGCTTGAGTAAACGCGATAAAGAGCATATTTGTGTGTGCGAGTCGTTTTCCTCCACAAACGATAAAGATAAAAAGGGACGGTAACGGGAAAAGTATATCAAAAAGCAATCAAGAATGTCATACATTCCCTTATAACGCCGCAGTGAAAGTAAGCAATACGTGCAATCTAACGTGCATATTATTACTACAGATTTGATTGCCGCTATTACTATTTATTACTATTGAAGTTAGTTAATCAAGCAACGAACCAAGGAACGGAACGAGCAAATTCCCTTCTCCAAGAACATGTCAAATATAATATTAATAATAGTAACGACTTTGTCATCTCACTTCCTATTATTATTGTAATGGAGGAAAGTAAGTAACATCTCTTCCTTTTTACAATATTCCGTTCCCCAAACTTCAAATTTACAGTGTCCAATCACCCGAAAAACTTTTCTAAACTAATAATAATAATGATGATAGTAATAATTGGTAATATATCTTTTTCTTCTTTACCAAAGTGTTTGTTAGATTTTAGATTTTTATATTATTATTTACACTTTTATTTATTTACTCTGCGATCCGACACGGGGCTACATAGTTATTTTGTTTGTTTTGTCACCATGAATTTTTCGTGTACATAGGCACAACTTTTCAAAATCAAATCTACCACAGTAGAGTGAAAAAGAAAAGTAATGAGAAAACTCACAATAAAAAACACGGCTCCAACGCCTACAGCGGAACAATTTTATTTATTTATTTCTGAACGGTTGTTGCTATTGGTGCGTTGGCGTTCCCCTCATTCAAATTATAATGCATATTATTATAACGCGACAAGAAGCACGATAATAACAAGGATTCTGCCTGACGATCACGATGAGGGGTTCAATAAATTCTTTAGCTTTTGCTTGCTTACTTTTACTTCCCTCATCGCCGCTCACGAACAACTTCGACTGTGTGCTTTCGCTACAGGCTTTGTTATTACTGGTAAAAAACAGGAATTCAAATAAGGAAGGCAATTTGACAAACTGGACTGATAGTAAAATACTCAAGTAATTTCAGCAAATATCTTTCTACTTTCGTGTTATATTACTTCCGCATTCGAAATTACGAGCTGGCCAATTTATCGGCTAATTTGATAATGGTCAATTTTTTACTTTCTTCTCTCCTGCTCTCGCTTTTCCCAATTTTCCCTGTTCATTATTTCTCAGGATTATGGCGCCTGACCATGTCAGCTGATAAGAAGAGTTTCGGTTTCATGACATGTGCTACCCTAACCTGCGTTTTCTCTGCGAAGGTATCCCATAAAATGCAATTTTTTAATCAATGCACCCATATGCAAAAAACAGACAAAAGTCCCGGTAGAGCGTCTGGTT
Organism: Cyphoderus albinus; assembly: GCA_021029165.1. Classification (NCBI taxonomy): domain Eukaryota; kingdom Metazoa; phylum Arthropoda; class Collembola; order Entomobryomorpha; family Paronellidae; genus Cyphoderus; species Cyphoderus albinus. The sequence continues at coordinate 44,308 of VYYJ01000012.1, read as the reverse complement.
TTCATATTTAATTTCGAGAAGGCAACCAACCGCAGAGAAAATTATTATTTAGGTCAACCATCAACCACCCTGCATCGTTTCACTTTGTTTCACTCAGTCGAGACTAATTAGTTTTTTTTCTTTCGCTGCTTCGAATTAACAAAAAAACTCCATCATATGCACGCAACTTTGTGGAGAGAAGTGAAAGCCTAGCTGAAAAAATGAATAACACCAAAAGGCATGAAAAAGTGAATAAATTGATTTTCTCTCTCCATTTCAAACGCAGGAACAGCAACAGCGCAAAAATAATAGCACTGCGCTGCTGTGCGCTGCCTTTCCCCTGTTCAATGTGTGCTATGCATGCCAGAAGTTTGGGTCAATTTATTTACACGAATCAGCTGATTGTGACACTGATTGCAACACACTTGACTCAGAACAAAAAATGACCCGAACGTAACGATCATTAAGGATTGCCAAGCCGTCATTACATTTATATTCCATGTAGAAATGTACATTTTGGAAAGGAGGTGGGAAAACCTAGCAGAAAAAAGGAAATCCGCCGCCAGCCAAAAACCTCGAAAAAACCGAGCCGACCATCTGAACATGTAATAAACAACCGTCACCATTATCAATATCATCATTACATTTCATTCGCATGTATTTACCCAAAAAATACATAAAAATGCGGAGAATTTCTCTCTCTCCCTGGAACAAGATTGAAAAAGTCTATTAAACAGAGCAGAAAGAGGCCATAATCATATCGACACGCTTTTAATTCACATCGTCCTCCCTCAATTCACTCAGCTCAATGCTTCTTACAAGGCAATGAAAAAGTGGACTGAGTGTGTGTTACAGGAGAAAATAATGTATTTATAAATAAAAAGCAATTTAGCGAGCAACACAGAGAACATAGTGAAAGAAGCACTAAAGCCAGAATGGCTGTACATTTTTGAGTAGAACAAGACAAGAAGAGGAGATGGAAACGGCGTCTCCTCAATGAACGAGTCAAAATGGCTATTGCACACGTGAAAATCCTACCTTAAATAAAATGCACACACACAATCATTATTATGTGGATGGGCACAACTTTTTGGCATTAATACAGTTTTGTTGTATTTACTCAAGAAAAAAAGAGTAACAAGGAAAACGAAACAAGCAATAAAGCTCCACACATGCAATGCCGCCGTTGTCATGTCAGAGAATTACAAGAGAGAAAAAGCAAGAGTTGATCATTATTAATGGGAAAGAGCAGGAATGGGCGGTGTGCAACTAAACTAAAGCCACTGGACTCTGGGATTTTCCAAAATAACACGGAAAAAGAACAGTGTAATAAAAAAATTTCAGCCCGCGTCTACCTACCTATGTAGACTATGTAGCTTCCTTCTGTTCTACAAAGCACAAACATAGTTTGTATACAAGCGGCTAAAACCAGAGAAAACTATCATCATAATCATTTTTTTCTGCCTTTTACTTTCACTTTTTTCTTCCTACGTAGTCATAACACAATGAACATTTTGTAAGCAAACAAACAACTTTCTCCTATTTTCCGCGTGCTTTCCACCTAAAATATGTAATAAAATGGAATCAAAAGAGGAGGAGAGCCAGCGCCAGCACCAACACAGAAAAAGCACACACAGACAAAAATACACATTTTTATTATGTTTTCTTGACTCTGTGCCTACACATTCCATTAAAGACGTATGTTACGTGTGTGTATTGTTGCGAGCAATGGAATATTATCATTATAACGCCTGTGCAGTTTTTTCCTAGTTATTTATCCATTCCCATTTCCACACACTGCGAACATATTATTTATCCAAAAACTGGGCAAAAATTGGAGAATACAAATTTTTGTGATGATAAAAATTGCCACAAAAATGGTGGAAATGCATGCATCACGGGCAGAAAAGAAAAAAATGATGGTCATCATCATCGTCATCAAAAGCTTTTTTCTTATTGCCATCGCCGACCATATCACTCTCACATCGCCACATGTACTTCCGTGTGAAAGGATGCAAGCTGAAAATGTACATATTTATTCAAAATGAAAACGACGGTGGCAGCAGCAATGAGTGCGGGAAACTATCGGTGAAATGTGTATTACTACTACCATTTACTACCTACGTGGGTGTACATTTTCTGCATAATAATAAGAAGCACACAATCACTCACCCTCGCTGGCACGCACCTGTCCATCATCCACATTATCATCACCGCCGTGTGTGTGTTTGTGTGTATGCTAGGTGGGCACGGAGAAAATGCAAGTCAGCAAAACCGCGACGCACATCCACATACACAAAGAGAAAGCGAAGAGAGAGAGAGAGAGAGAAAAGAAAATAACGGAGCGCTTCTCGCTAGATTCGGCTAAACACAGAGGACTGTGCAGAGCAGAGCATAATATTCTATTTTTATTGTATCCAATTTTATTTAGAAAGTGAAAGAGAAAAAGAAGTGTAGTCGACAACTCTATCATGGCATGTGCCAAAAAGGGAAAGCGAGATTCAAAAGGATATTAGTGTGGTGTGGTGGACGCAAATGCACACAGTCATTCACTCACTCACAGACCGAAAATTTGTACTTTTGGCACACGTACAAATACAGTACAATGGAGGAGCTCAGCTCAGGAAAATGGTCGTAGTAGCCTTTCTCGCTTCAACAAGAATTACATGGCATGAATAATAATAGATTTTCTCCTGTAATGCTGCTCTAAGCGCCAAGGATTCCGTGTGCTTTGCTTTTTAGGTACGTTTCAAGGAAAATGAAGGAAAAAATTGTAATTGAACAAATGACAATTGAAGATTAAATAATTACGCAGTGTAAGCACAGTAGGAGAAAGCAAGTACATGCGAAAAATGTACGAAATGTTTCGAGAGGGAGGAAGAAGGCAGAGAAAAGGAATGGTTACATGTCAGTCAGTTCGGTTCACCGTGGTCTGTGTGTGACATGGAAAGCAATAAGGAGTAAGTAGGTGGCTCAGTCCTCTCGTTCGCAAGTCAGCTCAAATCAGCAAAGCTTTTTACTTTACTCCAAAGAGAGGAGAGCTTTAACGAAAACAAAACTGCTCCTTCTCTCCCATTCAGCTCTCCAGTGAAGCATTTGCGTGGGGTTTCCAGTACGTTGTTTATTCTTACAAGTGGTTATTGCATTGTTAATGCATTCATTACCAGATTACATGCATTACCTATGAGATAGTAAGAGCAGGACTTGACAGTGAAGACGAGAGTTTTTTGTCTGATTGTGAGTAAATGAGAGGAGAGGAAGTGGACAAATCGTCTCGAGAAATGCAATCACTTTGGGCGTAGTGGCTACGTTAAAACGACTGTGAGGGAAACAACGAAAGGAATCAAGTGGAGCCTTTCTCCTTGGCCAAATCAACGAGAGCAGCGCAAATAGAGAAACGAGGCAATCAATAATTGCTGCTCGGGTTACACAAAAATACTGACAAATTCCACTTTTCATGAATACGGAGTAAGAGTAACCAGCCCACACACACAGCGCCACGACCACACCACCCAGCTCCAACTTTGATTACACCAATGTTGTTACATAACCAGAAAGTGCAGACTTGTCCCTTTTCCAGTTATTTTTTTATTTTTGCTCAGCTGAACCGACCGAGCCACCTTCTCTCAACTCAACTCAGTAATAATGTACCACCTGAGCTGAAACAATTTATCTTTCTCCTCGTCCCATCCTCATTATTGCAAAATATTTTTTTTAAATTTGCATTTTCCCCGCATTTTACCTCTGCCACAAGACCTGCAATCCAAATCATTCTTCTTGCTCACTCCACACATTCCTCAATTCTCTCTCGCCGTCTATTATTCTTTAAAGGCGGTGCACACTAAAAAATATTCCGTCCGACACAGAAAAAAGCCGAATAAAGCAGTAAAAACGCACACGGTTACAAGGGAAAATTCATCCTGGAGATTTTCAAGGGAGCAGCATTCAAGAAGGAAGAAACGAATAAAAAAGAAAAACACGGCAGAAGACGGAGGAGACTGACTGAGATTGATAGTTTTTCTTCTTTTCCCTGCCTTTCTCTTTTCTTCACAAAAAACGAGTACAAGTGGAGAGGAGATGAAAAAAGGTATAATATATTTTATGTTTTTTTTCTCCAGGATGACGATGATCACGATGATGATGATGATGCACACATTTTTGTGTGCACCACGCCATGGAATGAAGAAAAAGGCAGCAGGAGTATGCGAAACCAACCATCCAAACGAACCCACCACGGCCGCTTCTTTCTTTCAGCGGACCAGAAAAAAAGAAGAAAAAGTAAAAAAATATTTTTTTTTGTAAATGGTGGTTCGGCTGTTTCTGTGGAGCACTCCATGCATGCACGTCGTCGTCGTCCTTCCTTCTGATCATCAGGCTGTGTATGAAAAAGCATCCAATTCTCCACAAAAAATATAATGATTATCATCATTATCATCATCATGCCCACCGCGTGGATCATCGTGGTCACTTTCTACACACCCAAAAAGAAGAAGAGTAGGGATGTTACGTTGCGTAAGCTACATTTTATACTGTGCCGTTTTTTCTCTTTCCTTTTCTTCCGCTTCCCGTTTTTTCCTCATTTAATAATACAGCGACCACCGCCGCTTTCTCGAGCATTCTGCTTGTTTCCTCTTCCCCGATATATTTTATTCACAATGTAGTGGTAGTAACATAAGTTAAAAACGCAGAAACAGATAAAGCACGATATTCCAACAAAAAATATATTTCGGTACAGCGAGAGAGAAAAAATGAAAGTATATTGATTTGATAGCACGGTTTGACCAAGAGTTGAATGAATGGAGGCATTGGGAATTGTATCGGATTCCCAAAAGGAATCTCCTATTCTATTTCGTGGAGCATGTGTGTGCGGTCGTATTGCTCATCCGCTGCCTTGCCTCCACTCCACTTCCATTACTATACCATTACCACTAGCACTGCTCCAGAGTTTTCCCAATATCGGAATGTGCACAAAATGTGCATAGCTTTGGTACGTTGGTAACGTGTAGGTTGTTTCTAATGTTGTTTCTTCCGATAGAGCGACCCCATGTTAATGTTAGTGAAGTGAGTTAGTGACTACCATGTTCAAGTGAGAGTTGGTTGGGTGCACAACAATGGAACGAATCTAATCGACCATTTTCCGATTTTCTATGTTTCCTCTTCGTCTTCTTCATCTTTTTTCTCTCTATGTGTTATCCATTAATGCACAACAACAGCAGCATCAGCAGCAGTAGCAACAACAACAACAACAAACAAGAAGCACAGGTTTTTTTCTCTCTTTCTTTTCGCCGAGGAGAAAATGGCAACGGCATCACAGCCCATGTGGCCACAGAGAAGAAGAAAGTATTAGAACTGGAGACTTTGCTTCTCCTTCCACTTTTTTCTATGAATTCATCTCACCCAAGATTTTTATATCAACTTTTTCGTTTGGCCCAGTAAGTAGGAAAAACTAAATACATGGCATGACACAGCGTGAATAGATTCGATACAATTTTCTCCTTCTCTTACGAAATATATTTTCGCCTTTCTTTTCCAGAGAAAATCGACAGAAAAATTGCAAAATAGCAAGTATGTAGGTGAGTAGGTGGAAAACATCTATTTTATTTATATTATAAGTTGCAAGAAATGGAACACCCATGATATACTTAAATGGAGAGAATGGGAGAGAAGAGTGAAAACTTTTCTCCCGTAAAATGTCGGCTATATTATACCCGCTCAAAGTTGTCGTTATAAATATCACTTTTCTATTTTTTCTCCTCTGCTTCTTCTGCTTCTCCTTAAATAAAAATTGGTTTTCGGAGAAAAGAGAGAGGGAAGAGGAAGAAATGGGAAGTAAAACTGAGGTTGAGAAATGGATGGTGGTCGATCAGCAGGCTACTCGAAAAATTTATACAGGAGCTTGAAGCCAGTGGTAGGTAGCGAGCCACGGCCACAGCAGCCACGCCATTCAATTCACTACCTTTAAAAAGGGCAGACCACTGTGAGACCACCAACCAATTTTTATGTCTACTTTTCCTCCTCCTATTTTTTCCACCAAGAAAGAAATAAAATCTATGAGGAAAAATAAAGTAAGATTCTATAATATTTACTCTGGGTTCAGGTTTCAATACGATGTTTTATTCCTTCACACGCACCGCACCACCGAAAAATGTGTGTGTGTTACTTTATTTCATTATTAGTAGTGCTCGAATTAGAAATCGAATCACCTTTTTCCGCTTCAGTCACACACGCATTAGTATTAATACCTTTTTCCATTTGCGGAACAGAGTGAGGAAGAGCGAGAGAGGGAGATAAAAAATAATTTCTCTTAAGTGGTTCCACTCCTCCCTGCTTACGTAAACTTTTGTAGACAATTATTAGAATGTTTGCTCCGATTTTTGTTCTGTGTGGCGAGAGTAAAGCGAAAATGCCTGGCATTTATGCGAACGCATGTTTTTTCCTCCAGCGATCATCACATCACACGACAAAAAATGTGACAAATGTACTTTTTTAATTTCATGTAAGTTGAAATGCACAGAGAGAGAGGTACTCACTCACTCTTTCAGACTCACTTACTCAGCACATGAGCATAATAATAGTAATAGTAATAATAATGGAATGATATATTCTGGTGACTACTTAAAGTAGAAGCGCGTTATAATAACACTATATAAAAATTGGGTTGCTTGTTTGTTTCCCATTTGCATAGCTCTTGTCAAAAAGGAAGACGACGACGTATGTACGTGAACAAGTGGAATGGGAGGGAAAGAATCGTACTTGTGTATGAAGGAAAACCGTTTGATTCCACTTTGCTTCCACTATCCATCAATCTATCCATTTACTTGAAGAGAGAAGAAAAGGGAAAAATCCATTTTCCCCCGTTTATGTACTCCTTTCCTGCTACTCGAAAACTCTCTCCGAGAAAGAAGCAATGAGACATAGAGAAAAAAGAGCCTTGAAGGGAAAATGTTGTATGACTGACTCTAAACTAATGTGTGTCAGTAAGAAGGAGCTCAGCTCTTCATGTGTCTGGGGGAAAATTCTAAGGAGGCTCACTCACTCACTCACTCACTTCCAGCTCACACATAAAAACGAGAAAAAAAGCGAATGAAAAAGGCCGAGGTATCCAATCCAAGAATAATATGTTTCCAACGTGGAAATGTATGAGCAAGCACTGGAAAGCTTTTTAACTCCACGTCCACCTAATATTTCTTCGTCTCCTCTTGATTCAGAAGAATCCACTTGGTTTCTTCGCCCTTTTTTGCTCTGGCGTCATCAGAGTTGTCGTCGTCGCCAAAATGTCGATACGCTCATGGAATAGAAATAGGAGCGAAGGAGGAAGAAACCGAGCAAATATCTATATCACGGAAGCATGTACATTTTTTATTTAATATCTTCACAGCCCTTTTCTACAGCAATGAGCAAGCAGCGCCTTCCTCTCTCCTACCTGGCATTCTTTTCTCCAGGAATTCCGCAGTGGAGTGCACCGGCAATAGCAACAGCACCAGCCACAGCAGTAGCGGTACCAGCACCACGTCTTTCTTCTTCCTAATGCAATGCTGTGTGATATATGATGAGCGTAATGGATAGCACATCACATCTCTCATCCATTCATCTGCCCATATTTTCCCATTTGTCTTCCTCCCCCTGCACTTTTTTCTTTCTTCTTGAAGCAAAACGAAAATGTTGTCTTTCTTACAGCTTGTTTGTCTGTTTGTCTAATGGGAAATGAAGAGAACGAGCGGAAGGGAAAGAAGCTCGGTTTATCCGTTCCGTTGCCAGGACAATTCAACAAATACATAAAATATCCATTTTTTCTCCACTGAGCATACACTCATAAGATGGAAAACACGGAATGTGAAATGTGCGCATTTATTTTATTTTGATCAATCCGAAATTCGTTTCAGAAAGCTACAACTTCTTTTTTCTGACATATTTTCTCTGATTTTTCCGCAATAAACATGGAGTAATGGTAATAATGACGTGCTTTTTATTACTTGCACAGGTCATATTTCTTATCAAATACTAGCAGTGACATGACATAAACTGAAAGTGACTTCAACACTGTATTTACATAGTCATTCCCATGCTTCATCGGTGCTTCGAGCCAAGCATCAATGGCGTTTGTTGTTACTGATGATGATGGTGATGATGACGGCGATCGTCATAAAAATGTATGTTTCCATATTTTTCTCAACTTCCTCCATCTCTCAACATTTCTCTGGCTGGTAAGGTGACGAGAGAGCAAACAAAGTTGAAGACTCTCATAAAGCAGTATCAAGAAAGACTGAGCAAGTTTTATGTGGCAAAAGTGAAGTTAAGGGACATGCAGAGCAGAGGTTGCTTTCTTTAGTCATTCTGCCTCTTGAGTAGCTGACAAGACCGATGCTGATGATGACTTTGGCAATATTTTATTTTTAAAATAGTGACGAACGCATTACATTACATTACTTTTTATGTATTCCTTTTTTCTCATCCATTTCCTTCTTAAAAAAAAAAAAAAAGTCTCAGCTGCTCTTTTGCTTATCCATGTAATAATCTTGCGATCATTTCCTTCTCCGCTTGAAAGAGAAAAGTCGTGATCGCTCCTCAGAGTGAGAATGAGGGAAGAGGTCAACTGCAGAGCAAGACGAAAATTTTTTCTGGTATGATTGCAAAGACATTATGATTACATGTTGAGGGCACACATGTGTCTCCATTACCATACGCCAGTGTCTAGCCAAATGGGAAACATGAAAAAATACGTACGTAGATAATATACGCGTCGACAGCGGCACACATATTTATTTTTTTCTGCGTCGTCATTCTGACATGATGAAAAGTTGCAACATGCCTCGTCATCATCCTCGTGTATGAAATAGATTTGGCAAGCTCGAGAAGGGGAGAGGAGGACTTGGGCGAAAAGAAACTAAGTAAGTATTTTGCCGAATAAAAAATCATCCGTCGACTTCACTCGCGCCCTTCTTTCTCAAATTTTATTCCAGCAAAAAACTAAGGGCCGGACCAGATGAGATACTTGACGACTTTCTTGCTTGGACGAGAAAAAATATATGGGATGCAAAAATGAATGGAGAAAAGAAGACAAGGGAAAACTTCAATTTCACTTGTAGTGTTCTGGTGTGATGCATAATTTATCCATCAAGTGATACTCACCAGCCGCAGAGGTGATTTGCTTGCATAAAAATTTCTTCTCTTTCACTTCGCCCTTTTCCCTCTCTGTTACTGCTGCGGACGGACAGACGCAGGCAAAATGCAGCACAAAAGAAGAAAAAAACTTTTCCCCTTTTTTATTCTACATTCCTCTTTCTATTTATTTTTTGAGAAAAAAAGACAAGAGCCGACTTTGGTGTCCTAATTGTTCTCGTATACAACAAGATTTTTCCCCAACGCTCGTTCCTTTGCGTATGTAGGAGAAAAACGCGGATTGGGAGAAAGAAGAAGAAGAAAGCGAAGAAGAAAGTGGATGATTTATGAGAGTCCTGAGGGAAGAGAGAAACGCACAAAAAATAGTACTGTGTGCATAAAATATACACAGGGAAAACAAAGTGGAATTGAAGGGATGGCTAGGTCTGGAGAGTGAGGTTTCTCTACATATCATTATTATTATTATGGTCGTTTCACTTTCACTCTCGGAACATAATAATATGCAAATTCATGATGGAGAAGGAAACGAAGAAGAAGGAAGAGGAGGAGAAAAAGTATCAATGATTTCTCCTGAGATTCTTTCGTCTTCATTTTAATCTGTCTTGTGTACTAAAACTTTCCTCTTTCTATTTCCCGCTGTCCTGTTTCTCTCCTAAAGATTAAATAATTCTCCAGAAGAGATCCATAAATATGAGTATTTATTGAGAAAGTGAAAAATATTTCGAAGAAGCGGCGCCTCCTTCCTTTTTTCCTCTCGGCATGATGAAACTTTCCGGACTTGTCGTGTCTAGTCTTGCATAGTTCAGTCACCAGTGCAATCAATTTCGGGAGCAACGGTTTTTTGAACGAACACAAAAATGCTAACGCAAAAATATGATAAACGAGACAAGAAAGCTGCTTCTGTCTTGACTAGTGGCAAAATTGACATGAAAAAATTTCCGTCTTCCATATGAACGACAGCTATGAACGCGTGGCCTGGCTCTGCATCTGTATGCAAGTGTCAAGTTGTGTCGAGTTTGCTTTACATGATAATGTAAGGCAATTTAGAGAAGTAGTTTACATTGGTTCATGGAACGATCACGATCGTCAATGTTTCACTACTCACTTTGCCTTGTTAATGTTCCAGCTTTTTCTGCAAGCCAACGACAAAAAATATCATAAAAGCTCTTCATGCTCGCGCTTGTCCAACTCACTTAACTTCATTTTAATGTTGTTGTTTGTTTGTTTGCAACCAACTTTGCCTCGTAACCCGCTACCAAGATGAGGCGTGTAAAACGGATTGAGATTTATTGAGAAGACCGCTACAATTCGCTTCTAGAATGAATGCTCCACTCTTAACTCTGTCTTTCCCTCTGTGTGCGTAGGTAGCTTTTTCCTGAAGAGAGGAGACAAGTTGACGCTTCCATGTGCAAACACACACAAAAACACATAAATGTATCCATATTCATTTCTCATATATCTCTCCAATCCAACCAAACCAAGTCGTCATTACGTTTTATTTATTTATCGAGTGTGCGGAGAGTCTGCACGAATCACACTTTTCTGTCCTGTCTTGTCTTCTCTTCCTCTTCGTGGAAGCCAGCGCAAGAAGAAGTAGGAGAAACAGAGGAGGAGACGGAGAAGCACACAATATTTTCTGTGTCTCCACACAACAACAAGTCATTTTGGCAAGTCTCTCTTTAATAGCCTCTCCATTCTTGAATGCCACTATCAACTCACAACAACAATCCAAAGACGAGTCAACTCAGCTCAGAGTCTCTATTTATCAGAAAAGATTTTTTATAGTTAGCCGAGTTTACTTGAGTTTGATATTAGTGTTTTCGAGAGAGGAGAGGAAGAAGGCGAAGTAGTTCTTTCTTCTCTGTCATGACATGTTCACAAGCTTTTGGAACGCATCGCATTTCCTTCTGAATAAGTAATAAAGTGGGCCGACGACGGATTCATGAATGGCTGTGACTCACAGCTCCACGTATTCTTTCTCTTCCTCCTTCTTCCACTTCTTCAGCGACATTCTCACTCAAGAAGTGAAGAAGAAAGGAGAAGTAAAGTGGGCTCTTAACAAACGAGACAACATGTAATTACCATCCGACCGCTAGCAACATTGAAAAACACAATTTTTTTCTCTATTAATGGAGTTTTGAGTTCTTCGCCGTCTATTTTTCCTCGTCGTATGTCACACATACATTGTGAAAAATATATGGGCTTGCTTCGTTGACTGAGTGACAGACATCCATTCGCTCACTTTTTTGTCGCTGCTCTGCCGAGTTAAGTTGAGTGAGTTGTACATGGATTGATGAAAAGTGCTTGAGGACAAAAACAAGATGGTATTTTGCATGTAAGTGCGAGTTATGTGTGAAAAAAGCGGCGAAGAGTCAAGCTGTGCGCTTCTCAGGAACGTTGTTGAGCTTTTCTTGTCTCTCTATAAAAAATATGTTTGCTGCTATTTTTCACACCGATTTCATCATCGTCAACATCATTATAAGTGAATAGCTGTTCATAGAGTGTCAGCCAACGAGCAAAACAAATTTGGTAAAACCGTTTCTCGCTCGCACATTCAGGGAAAGTTACTGATTACTATATTTTTATGACACTAAACTTGCCATGCCCCGCTCATGCTTTTTTCGCTTCTATAATTGCAACAAGGCTGGTTATGGGTGTACTCAGTCGCTTAACTTGTCACACTCGATGAAAGTAAGTTGATGGGAGGTGAAGTGGTGATGATGACAGAGACGGGAGTAGTTCGTTAGCAATTAACTGTCACATTTGCCATCTCATTATGGGATTTTTCCTCTTAATTGCTCCATGACTCTATTATTAAAATTATTATTATTATTATTGGTCGACATTTTCTCTCTCGTCCGCTTCCTTTCATTCTTGCCACCAACCACGCTTTATAATTATTTCTGCTGGAAATAAAGTGCGCACATAGAAAAACGCTGTCGCCTCGCCTCAACTCAGTCGCTCTGGAAAACAGGCTCGAAATGAAATCTGACAAGGAAGAACTAAAACAGGCGGAGGCGAGAAAACACGTCCTACGGAGGCCTTTGCTAATAGTTTTGACCATTCACACAAGACAGGAAGAGGATGTCGAGTGAGAGAAAAGGGCTGATGGGGAAATTAGTTTATGTTTACATTACATTTCTCCTCGAAGGAAACTCCATGTCATGCTAATGGAGGTATGACCATGTCAAAATTGGTTTTCTAACCAAATATTTATAATGTCATTTTTGTTATTTTCCTCCTCGTCAATTAGTTGGCTTTTTATGGCGAAACAATGGGAAAAGGAAGCAACAGTGTTTTAAGGAGAAAAGTATAAAATAATGGAAGCTTTTATGTTTTTCGCTACTTCATATTTTGACCGGAGAGTTCATTGTTCTGTGAGGAAATAAAGACGAAACGAAGAGGAAAAACACTGCTCGAACCTCGAGTGCCTTATTAAAGATAATATTGGACCAATTTCGCTCCACTCCGTTTCGTAGTCCTCTCTTCCTCTTCCACGATACAAGGAAATGGATGACACGAGGAGGAGAGTGAAGCAGAATCAAACTGAGGCTGAAGCCAAGAGAAACGATAGAATAAAGCACTTTACGTACACTATTATTTTATTACTTTCTACAGCTGCATAGCCCGCTGAACTCTTGCTCAGCTAGGCTCATCCTCGTCTCATTGTTTCAGGTCAACAAACATGAGAGACAAAAAAGTTTTCTAAAACACTGTTAAATGAAATTGCTGTAAAGTAAACTTTGCATGTGAGTTGATGATATTGTTAAAACGCTACTTGTTAAAATAAAATAAAATAACAAACAAAATATGCGAAAAAAGATGAGAGGGGAACGAACGAAAAAAATTATACCTTCATTACTTAATAAGTGGACAATAAAAAAGTAGAACTGGTCTATTGGACCAGCATCCCAATAAAAGTTGAGACGATACGATATAGAATATTGAGCATGATGAGGGGAATTGTATGTGCTTGCTTAATATTGTTTGCTCTCCTCGCTAGTTCGATCAAAGAGATGCCATGTCATTATCACCATCTCGTCACCGCGATCATCATCAGCCGGCAGAAAGAATTGAGTGAGTCAAGTTTTGTTACTGATAATAACTTTTTGACGAGTTGATGAGGAAGAGTGTCTTTGCTTCATTTGCATAATAATAACAATACAGAGGCATCTCTCTTTCTCTCAACTTCTCATACAAATCTGTGACTGTGTATTCGTTCCACAATCCTTCCATCTCATCTTTTCATTTGAAATCAATGCGGAAGACGAGACAAGAGCAGAATTCAAAAGGAGTGAAACGCTGTCTGACTGTCGAAATATCACGGACTTTACAATTTTCTGGTTTCTGCAAAGCAAAGTAAAACTTGGACTGGAAATACATTCTCATCCACGTAGCTGCAATTCCTTCCCTCCACAGAAGTAGATCGTTCGGTTCGGCTTGAGTGCGTTGCGTTCTTGAGAGTGCAGTGCATATTTCTTGTTGGAAATTAAAATTCCTCATTTATTATGACAGCAGTGTGAACTGAGACTCGTAAAAAATCTCCATAAAAAGTGACTACGCAGATTTCCTCTTTTTGGCACATACACACTACTTTGAAATGTCCATGGTAAAATGTAGGTAGAGAGGCGAGATGTTAATACAAAAAACTGCTTTTTTCTTGCCTTTTCTTTTTCTTTGCCTTGAGTGAAGAAAGAGAAGTGCACACAAAGGAGCAAGGAAACGGAGATTTACGAAAGGACGAAAAATACGATGTGTGTAGTAATGTACTTATGCAGATGCAGAAAGAAGCCTTGTAAATAAATGCCTTTGCTGCTGCCGCAGCTCACTCACTCGATTCCTTTACCCTCTCCTCCCTTCTAATGCAATGGTGTATTTTCTCTGACAACTTGCAAAGTGGCAACTGGCAGCTCATAGAAAAGTATATATTATTGCCTGCATACATACAACTGCACTAACTCACTCCATTTTTTCCACACTCACCTTCCTCCTTTTCTCTCTTTTCTTTCTTCTCCACTCGAGAATGTGCGAAAAAACAATATTGAATACGAAGGAAGATGAAGATGAAAACTGAGAATGTTTGCTAGAATAAAGAGCACAAAACTTAGGCTAGCATGACAGACTCTCACTCAGTTTCTTCATTTTTCTCATGCGTTTCGCAATTTCTGCTCCCTCCCCTTCTCCTCTTAACACCGAAGGCCTGAACAATGTTCAGAGAAGGCAGCAGCAGGAGAGCAGATACTGGCAGCAAAAGCTACTGCAATTATTTACTGCTTTTTAAGTTTCACTTTTTCGGCAAAGGCTCATTCATCAAATTTATGCAAAGCGTGCAACATAACATAACATCGATTTTATTTGTTATTCAGCGAAATAATCCGTTGCCACAAACATTAGCCAGTGGCAAGTAACATGAAGGAAGAAACAGTGGAAAAATATTAAACTGTCCAAAAAGAGTTTCAGAACGACATAGACAGAACTCAGCCCACGCACTCACTCACTCACTCCTTTCGATCGGATATTCATTTGACTAGAAATGAAAGAAGAGGAAAGCAGAGTGGAGGAGCAGCAGCGCAGTAAGAAAATGTGTACCGACCGCGGTAATTATTTCTTTTTTCTTCTTTCGATGGTTTGTGGAGTAGTTAATAGAGTTCGAAAAAGGAGTGACTGCTTCTCAAGAACACATACATAATAATACTAATAATAATAATAAATGACACGGCCGATAAAACGAAGAAGGAGAAGTGTGCATGTTCTTCGCTGTCCAGTTAGCATAAGCAACAACACTGTAATCAATATTATTTATTTGCTCACTCTTATTATTATGGTTTCGAAGAAAATTTCACGTCTTATCTACTCTCTTAAATCTTTCCAATTCCATTTTCAGCTTGCCCTAAGCGAAAGAAGACAAATCCATTTCAATCGAATTTCCAGCAAGCACAACTATTTTTTTAAACTTCCAAGTGTGTGAGAGAGGCATGTCTCAAGAAAAGTTTTTGTTGAAACAAGAGAGCTGTGGTTTTGTGGTAACCACCTATTTATTTTACCATATTTTTTTTTCTCTGTCAGTCTCGGCCCAACTGCCCATTTCTGTTTTCGGCATTGCTGTAACACGACGTTGAATTATTTGTCAGCTCAGAGCATGAGAAGGGAAGAACAAGTGAACAAGTTTCAATTCTCTTGTCTTTTCCCTTCTTGCAACAACTTGGCTAGTACTTGCAATTAAGAAATTGTGTGATGGTGATGATGATGGCCACCTTTTTTATAGCTGCTACCTTACATTCATTAAAATATGTTCTATTAAAAAGAACAAAAAACATACATCAGCCATCATACAAAACAATGCCTACGAACAATTTTTTTCTAACATGTATTTAACCTACGTATGTAAATAAATATAACGTAACAACGCAACCTTTGAACGGGACTCCATCAGCTCAGCTAAAGTAAGCCAGGCTAAGCTTCTCCGAAACAATTCGTTTTTTATTACATGCGTCTCCACCGGTACTAATATTACTCACGTTGTTCCTACATTTTACACAGTTTAATCATCATAAAAATTCAAGAAGGGACAGTCTCTGAATCCTCTCTGGCTCTATTTACTATTCGAATTACATCGCAGGTTCATGTGTAGCCAGAATAATCGTATTAAAATATGCTCGAGAATTGACATGTCAATCATCGGTTTTGTTCCGTTTCAGCTCTCAGCTGTCGACAAAAGAAGGAAAAAATGTCAGTTGTTCAACCTTTTTACTCGTTCATAATTCCGCGAACATACGAGCATAGCTCATAGCTCATGATAATGCCTAATAAGAGCGGACAATTTCCCTTGACTTGTAACTCTGTGGCAGAGTGAGTGGGAAAGGGAATGTGTAATGTAATGACCAGCACCGGACCTGATCGCATAATAATAACCAGGCTCATTACGTATGCATCTGATAAAAAAGCTTCCAATTTTTTAGCACGTCAAATAGCACCAGCAATTTTGAGACGAGAGGTTATCGCTTTTTGCACCTTATCGCCACTCTCCATCTAACTCAAAGACCTGCTTTTCGTCAAGAAAATGATTGTTGTTGTCGTGTCGTGTGTTTGACTCCTGTGTTCGTGCAAAAAATTAATATGATCCTATCAACAAAGTCAGAGTACAAGAGGAACGTACGTACAATGTAGATACATAGGAAAAAGTCGCCACGTTATTATTTTTCACCCGAACCGAACTCTGCCTCAATTATTATTTCCTAACTTTCAAAAATAATTATCTTAATTCCACCATAACAATATTTTTAAAAACGGATTAAATGTTATTTTCTATTACTACTTTGGGCTGGCCACTGTCGTTTCCCCTTAAATGGTCTAATAATATTTTGAACAAGGGGCATAAACACTGGCCGTGTTCACACGTGTTCATGAGTTTAAAGTCAAAGAGCACACAAACTGAGCGAGTTGGAGAAAAAAAAATGTATTTTTTTCTTTGCTACTTTGTCTGCTTTCCCTTTTGTTTACAGTTTTATGTCGAGCTGGAGAGCGGCTGAAAAGAGAGAGAAAGAAAGAAGTGGTTGCCGAGCGGAGGGAATTCATCAACGCATTGAACGCATGCATAATTTAGTAGCTGGTTGTTGTACCTTTGCTTTGCTTGCTCTACGTGCATTGTGATGGTGGTGGTGGTGGCAGTGCGGTGAAACTCTTAGTCTAGTCTCGCAAACGATGAAACGATGCTTTGTCTACTTCACTTCAGTGCCCTGTAACTGCTTCACTAAAGCCGCTGCTGCTGCAATGAGTGAATCCGGGCTTTTTATTTATTCTTCGTAATGTACTCATTTACTTGTTTATTGGTTTCCTTTTCTTTCTTTCATTCACACATTCACTCACCTCACAGCAGAAGCCTGAGTTGAAAGTTGAGCCACTCATTTTCCAGTGTAAGGCGTCATATTTGTATCAGAGATGGAAGACAAGAAAGGGAGCGAACGTTGCGAAGCGTTTTTATTTGGCGAAAAAACAACAATGTGAAAATGGGAGGTGGAGGAGAAAAAAAGACTGAATGGAGGAAGAGGAAAATGAGCCAAAAATTGGTGATATATGTGCTCTGAGGAGAAAGGAAGGGGAAAGGGAAGACTCGTTCACAATGAAACAATAGGGACAATCAAGTTTTATTTTTTGTTTACATGTATCCAGCAACCACGGGCAGTAGCCGCCGTCGTACCATCATCATTATTACCACCGCACGAACCAGAGTCAGTGAAAATATAGTGAATTGAGTTGAGTTCCTTTCCTTCTCTTTCCTTTGCTTACTACTCAAAACCTCAGTCAGGGACTCACTCAGCTCAACTCAGCCTACCACCATTTGCTTACTTGCGTACGCAGACACACATGCACAAATAATAGGAAATCTGGTTTCTGTGGAGAAACGAGAATGAAGCTGCGAGACTGGAGGAGGAAGAAGAATAGGCTGCTGGAAATTATTATGGAGAAGTAAGTATGGTGGTAATGGAAAATGCATTATGGATTCATGAGCATCCACACCAACTTACTTTCTCTCTCCTCTCTCTTTCTCCTACACACACATTTTTTTCTTTCTCTCTGTGTGAAAGTGACTCTTTTTTAAATCCATTTTAGTCGAGATATATTGTGTAAAAGTAAGTAAGGCTGGCTGTATTCACTCACGACGACACTCATATTTCATCGAACGACACGACTTCATTCCCATTTCTCCCCTTTGCGCTAGCAACACTCCTTTTCCAACTGAAAAACTTTTTTCCACTTCCATTGACTCCCGCCTGTGTTAAGTTGTGTGTGTACTGAACAGTTGAAGAAGAAAAAAGAGAAGAGAGAAATGTAACTTGGCTGGGGAATAAATAAATACACACCCACTGAAAAAAGAGGAAGAGGAGGGAGAAAGCACGGCGACAATGACTTGTCGCACTTTTTATCCAATGTGAAAGGAAAAGTGGTAAATTTTTCCATGGAGAAACCAGAGAAAAACCACGTGAAGTATGTAGAAAGTGATTCTATTGACCAGCGTCACAATAAAATCCATGCATGCATTTTTTACGCCATTGGTTCGTGGAGTTCTACCATTTTTGTTAACTCGCACCTGCCTCGCTTCTTCGTAATTGTAATTCACTCTGCTTTTTCCCCGAGAAACCGTTGAATTGACCGTTGTCGTCGAAGCATAAATAAATTACGAATAATTCTTATCCCGTTGAGTTTCTTGGAGGTCATCCAAGTGGAACTCGAACTTCCTCAAATCGAAACACTGACATTATTTTTATTTATTTCTGTTACGCTACGCCTATTTCGTAAAACTCGAGAAGAAAGAGAATAAAATGGAAGACAGACAGGAGTAGGTCACATGTACTTACAATCCAGAAATCTAGAATTTTCATGTGAGCCCGTCACAAAATATGTTCACTTCCACTTTTTTGTTCGAATTTTTTCTTATTTTCTCTCCTTTTCCTTGTCTGTCAGTCAGTTCTTAGGCGATGGTGTAACTGACGCCGTCACTTATTTGTTTTGAAGTAGTGTTACAGTGTGAGTATTATTATTTATTTGTGTGCACTCACTCTCATGCAGCATTGTTTCTGTGTCGGGGTTACATATTGTTACAACATGCATCGTAACACAGGACAGCACAACAAGGCAACAGGTTCTTGCTCCACTTTTTTCCTGCCACTCAACTCGACTCGAGAGATAAATAAATTGCAAGATTCATTACGTCTCTATTGCTAACGCCATTATTTCTTGAGTGCTATCGTCCAACACATACTTGAACAGAAAATGCATTGCATCTCATCATTATCATCGAAAACACCAGGACCTCACACATGCACCCATTTGTATGAATAATTTGATTTTTTTGTTCCAAGAAAGTATAAACGAATCAAGGAAATCGATACAAGAAAGTAAGCACGTGTCCACATAGTAGATGGAGTGGAGTCATTCAAGGAAAAGACTAAAAAGTCTAGGGACAAATAATAAATTTCCCCTCAGAAAATAACAAATGGAAATGTCTCGATGAAAGTGTCTGCTTTTCTTCCATGTTTTAAATAAACCTCTTTTCGACAAAACGAAAAAAGACATGAACGCTAATGTGGCCACATTTCCAGAGAAAAAGAGTACCTAGTCGGACAGGGACAGGCAATGTTTTTTGTCTGTGCACTTTTATCGAAGACATGATCATTATTAGTATAAAAAATGTAATAAGAAAGTGCTCCGTGGCAACACGACGCAATGCAACCCAGCCGGTGATGATGGCTGTGTTACTTTACTGGGAAGTGCTGCGGGTAAAAGCGAAAGCGAAGAGGAAAAAAACTTCTTGTAACTTTTCTTTTCTTTCTCTCTTCCCTTCATTTCCTGGAATAATATCACGTTCACTGATCGAATCGAAAGAAGAAAGCAAGATCGATGCATAATGCATCACACACACACGTCTGGTGGGTTGCATGCCGGGTACATTAGGGATAGCAACCAGGACGTAAATAGTGTCTGCGTTTTTTCTTCTGGAACAAATTTGGTGAAGAAAGTGCATTCACGTAGCCATTCACTCAGTCACTTCGCTCTGTTTTTCTTTCCTGATCGTTAAGAAATGCATAGGAAAATGCAGAAGAGACGAGAGTGGAGAAAAACATGCACTTGGATACATTTTTTTCTCCTCCACGACACGTTTAGACATTTTTCTTAAAAAAGGATTCCCCAAAATAAATAGTAGAGCGTACCAGAATAACAACAGCACAACAATAACAAAACAAGAAGAAGAAAAAGTGGAGGAATGATACGCATACGTAACTACGTAAAACGCAAGTAATGCGCGACGTTTTTTATAATAATAAGTGGAATATGCGCTAGTTGCATTTTCTAAACAGGAAAAGTTTTTTTACTTGCTTAAAATATTTATGTATTTAGAAGTATGACGGCGTCAACTTTGTTTGTGTGTGTGCTCGTTGCAGTTTGAACTTTACCTTTCCAGTTTTTGACTCCCGTGTTTTTCTTTTCTCTCAGGAGAAATGTACAAGTCGTGAAGAGAAAGAAAAAAGAGAAAAAACTTTTTCCGGTTTGGATTTCCTCGTTTTTAGTGGCAAACGACGTTTCAAGCAAGGAAAAGAAACTTGTTAAGAAATGCACCGTAGAGAGTTGCAAGTTCCAAGACGATTTTTTCCCTTCTTACTCCACTCCACTACCTGCAGAAAATATAGTTACCAGAAACATAGGTGAAGTGGAAAAGGGGAACACAATAATAATTATTATTACCCCGTGTACTTAAAATAACGGCAAAGTGTAATAAAAATAATATTCTTTTTGGCAGCTGCCGGTGAGCTCACCGACGCCGTGGCACGCAGGAAGAAGAGAAACTTTTCACTTGAAATATTTAAAGAGACACATTATGATTTTAGACACGTGCAATTCATTGGGATGACGATGTTTGTTGCCCGCCTCATTCACTCATAAAATTACACTTTGTTTATGCCTAGTCAGTCTATATTTTTCTATCTATGAAAATTATTTCCGTGAGCTTTGCAACCTTTTGTTTTCTTTCAATACTTTCCGTGCTGTTCGACTTGTATTCCTGCCACTGCCTTTCTCAGGATGGGTACATTACCATTTTCGCCTACTCTATTCCAAAGAAGTTTTTCAAGCATTGCATATTGCATTGGAATAACAATCTTTGTCAAAAATATACATACATGACAATGACGACGAGACAACGAAGATGAAGAATATTCTGATGTAATATGACATCGACTTCGATGTCAACGTCATTGTCTGGGTGTCAACTCGAAAAAGAAGAATTGTTGACATTTTCCAATTCCATTATGGAGAGTTTGCTCTCTTTTCTCCTTATCCATTCTCTCTTTCTCCGCCGTGAATTTTCTCCAGTTTTTTGTTCCATCAGGAGCCATTACTGGGGAAAAGAGGAAGAGGACAAAATGACTGATCAATCAGTCACTGAGTCACCCACACCCACCGAAACGATTCTCAGCCAAAGAGTGTAACGTAACGTAACCTAAGAGAGGCAAAGGAGAAAGAGAAAAATGATGAGAGAAAAAATGCAGAGTAATCATCCAAACTCTTTCCCTAAAAACTAGTCTCTCTCCCTTGCTTTTCTCCTTTTTTGCTTTCTTTCTTTTTCCGTGGCATAGAAATGGAAATGGAAAAGGTCAGACTGGAGAAAAAAAGAAAGAAAAGCGTGAAAAGCTATCTTCAACAAATTTTTTCCTTCTCCTGTTCTTCTGGAATGGAGGGAAAATGTGAAGGTGAAAAATTACTTGAGAGGGCGAAGTGAGAGAGAAAAAAGAAAAAAGCTGGAGAAGAATCGTGGATGATCTGTGGAGATAGATGTCCCTTGACTCTATGCTTTTTCATCCTGTTCTTCGTCGTCGTCGTCGTCATCGGCTTCTTCTCTCTCAAGTATCATCGTTCTCATCACCATCATCACCATCGCCATAAAAATCTTTCTCGTCGGTATGTATACATATCTAGGTAACTTGGGTGATGAAAAAAATTTATTCCAAAACGACAGAAAGAGCGAGGCCATTAGCGAATCGGAATCAGCGTAGCCACGTTCCTGCTTTATTTTTTCTTTCTTCACTTTCACCATTGCGGCGTCGTCTTACTCTTTTGACAAGGAGAAAAGAAAAATACGATAATCTCGTGAAGAAAGGCAGCAAAGCAGCAGTGGCATGGCAATGGCGGAATCTTTTTTTGTAACTGCGAAAAGGGGATTGAAACGTGAAGTAGGCACTAGTGATACCTATTGGATCAGAGTTTCTCATCGCAGCTCGTTATTACTATTATTATTATTGTCATTTTCTTCCGACTTTCTTGGCTCCGCCAAGATAGGAAGCTCCTGCTCGTTTTCTCCGTTCAACCAAAAATTGATACCTATTTTTTCAGTGCATTGATTGAGGGAGGGAGCGACGAAGGAAGAGAAAAGGGACATGGATTCCATCGCTGCGATGACAATGCCTCTCTTCTTTCTTCTCCACACAACCGTCTTTTTTGTTACCATGCTTCATTGAAGACCACGATGATGATCAGGATGATAATGTGGATCACACTGTCATTATGCTCACACGCTACATTTCTGCCATTATTACCATTCCCATTATTATTTTATTATTACGGTCATAAGAGAAGGAGATACATGGGAAAGAGAAAAAAGAGATATTTTTTGTGTGTCATGAGAGTGACTTCATCACCGGAGTGTGATCATCATCAGTCATTATTAGAATCCCCTCATGAAAGAGAAAATGGAGAGAGCCGCCATAAAAGGACGAGTGTACCTCATCCACTTTTTGAATTGTATCCAGCTAATCTGAAACCTATATGTGAGCGTATTGTGTGTTCCAAAAATTATTCCAGTCTTTGGAGTAATTTCGCATTTGCCCTACTTTCCCTTTTCTTCTTTCTTTTTCAAGTCAATTTTCTTTTCTTTGAAAATGGCAGTCAACCGGCACCTTCGTTAGGTAAATCACGTGGGACTCTTTTATGACCGCGCCTGAGAAAATGACTGTCGAAGCTCGTTGATTTTTCTGGAAAGCAAAGCCAAGCCGGTGGAAAAAGAAATTTTCTAGACTTCTAAGAAGAAAAAAACGAAATGAACTTACATTGGATTGGTGGCGTTCCAGTGAATGTCCGGCAGCCGGGAGACGTGAGACTCCTGCGGGAACGACTCGAAGACGAAGAGGAGCAACAAGAGCAAACACAAATACAACGCCATTGGGCCCATTCCCAAGCACTTGTGACGAAAAGGTACTACTGACCTTTTACAACTTTATCACTTGCAAAATAATAAAATGCGGGCACAACGTCAATGCCAACTGACGCTGTGTTGCAGATTCAATTTGCTTTCTCTCAGTAATGAAAAAATAGTAAAACTTAAAAAATGTTGTTTCTATCTGAAAGTAAATCACTCACTTCATACCAACTGAAAAGCACAAAAAATGGTAAAAACCAAAGTGAAAATAGATACTAATGTACACACTGATTTCACCGGAGAAAAGTTCAGCCCGTATTTTGTTCCTTCCTGCGTCTCCTTAGGTTTACTTTAATGTTTTCCGCCTCTCTTTTTTTTTTCTCCACTACCGCTTCTTAATTAACCTGAAAAAGAACGAGACAACCACAAAATCAAAATCATCTTAAAATTTGTCCAAAAAACGGTGATACAATCTTTCATGGCGTCACTTAACAACATTTTGCAAATGTCGACAAAATTCAGTGTATGGAAATTAAAGTGTTCCTGAGCCCTGAAATTCATGGCATGCAGCATTTCATTAGAAAGGACACACGCATCATGCTGCTTTTCCTCGAAAAAAATATCACATACATCTTATAAACAGACATGAAACTCTTCCGGCGCGCACACAAAGGACACATTTTGATAGTGTTAAACGAATAGTGGATGAGTGGCCTGCCAAAACATGCAAGTTAGCAGGTTTCGAGCATCAGCAGCAGTCAAGCCGCCTCTTCCTTCTCCATTGCACCATTGTTCTGTTCCGTCCCCACTGTACAGTAGAGACACGAGGAAAAAAGCTTGGTGCCAAAGTGAAGAAAAAGCTGGAGAAAAGAGGAGAAAATCTTGTGAAAAAAGGGAAGAGTAAATTTTTATGAGATTTTTTTCTCTCTTTCTTGGTCGACTACGCGCTCAACTTTTTAGCAATTGCACACACACACACACAAAGCTTCAGAGAACAAAATGGCAAAAAACATACAAATACGTAGATACATGGGCGGCTGTAGTTGTATAATATTATTTTGTGCAATATTCTGAGGCGAGGAAAATAGGAAAATACGTTCGATATAAAGGGAATTTGGAGCATGCAAGCCAACTACTGCAACAGCTCGTATAAAGCAAAAAGGCGATTTAATTTGATCGGATCAGTGAACAGAAGATGAGGATGTCACCAGCCAACTGCCGTTCTCTTTTTTCTCTACACCATTTTTCTAGCCCCAGCCATGCAACATTATACTGTACACACAGACACAAGGCTTTTCCTAAAGTGCACACACAAATCTTCTGCGCTGCTGACTTTTCACAAGAAAAAATAATATTGTATAGGAAGAGCATCATCGTTGTACGTAGTACACAACACACACAATCAAAGAGACAGAGAGAGACAAGGAAGAAAATATACATATTTTCCAGTTCTTCTTTCTCTTTGCTGCCTTGCTTTCCTTTGTGTGTGTGAGAGAGAGTGAGTGAACCGACTAGAAAGATGAGCATCTCGTCGTCAGCTTCACAACAGAACACAACGAAGGAAAAATGCACCGTTCTCTGCTCTTATATTGGTAGAATGGAAAATTGGTATGGCGGTGGCTGTGATATGCTTCTCGCTGGTAATGATCATGATGAGCAGTGCGATCACAACGACGCGATGATGACGATGATGATGATGGCCTCCTTTCACTTCAGCCTTTAGTGTGTTTTGTCATAGCGGAATGTAATGTAGTATTTTTGCTAAAGATTTTCTCCACTAGTGAAACATTCTATGAGTTTTCAGTTTTTTAGTTTTTCAAAGAGATGATAAGGGGACAAGAGTGAGAGTGAAAGTGAGAGGAGAGAGAGATAGGGATCAACAAGAAGAGAGTGTCCTCTAACACGGGAATCATGAATGGAAATGGAAAATCCGGTTTGGCCAAAGTGATTCACGAGTAGTGTTTTTAAACAGTTCCTTTTCATTTTCTGTTACAACACAATTTTTTTTAAAAAGAAGGTGAAACTAGAGTTTACGTAGCGTTACTGGTAACGATATAAGCTTAACTTGAACCATGATCAGATTTGCTTATCATTGCCTTATCGTTACCAAATGGACTTTTGCTCATGTTCAGCGGCTAACTCGACATATTCCAAACTAATGTTCAGAAATTGCGGCAAATTCCAATTAGAGAGCAAAACATTCGGTTTATGAACATGAATTGGCAACAATGAGGTACCGCTATTTTTATGAGAGCAATGGTAACGATAAGCTAAAACACTTTGTAAACTCTAGGTGAAACACGGATTCAAGTGTTTGTGGTGGAAAGGACAAAATTATGGGTATTACTTCTGGAGACTTTTTATTATGATTATGATTATGTAGGTGGTGAAGTGATGCTCCATTTTTATAGCACATACAAAAGCCAGGGGAAGAAAACTTGAATGAGAAAACATTTTTTATGACAGGGACGAAAAAAAGAAGTTTTCTCCCATGATTTTTTTTTTCTTCTTTCTTCTTGCTCGAATTTCACGTTCCGCTTGAACAGCACAATGTTGGCTTCTTTCTCGGCACATCTTCCTGCATTACTCACAACGCATTCTTTTGCCAATGGGATAACAGGAGAAGGTGAAGCAATGCAAAAAATAGATTTGGCTTCTTTGAACCATTTTGGACAACGATGATGATGATGATGATTATGGCAATATAATAATAATATGGATGACTGGTTAAAATATGAAGAAAAAAACTAAATAAATCTTATTCATTTTTATTATGCTCATATAAATGTATCATCATCATATAGCATTAGAGTAATGCACAATCTTTTCCTTTTCCTTCCCATTTCTCATTTCTTTGGCAAAAAGAGTTTTTCCTCATTTGTTTGGCTTTGCACAGGTTGAAATAAAAGACGACTAACTTAGCATATGCAGGGTTTCCCTTTCTCTGACTCTCTGTCTCCCTCTTTTTAAACGACATCTTTCCTCCTTTGAAAATATAAATTGAGGAAAATAAAGAAAGATTGAAAAGAAAAACTGTATAAAAATGTAGAGTAAGAGATTTTGGCAAAATACAGAACGAAAAAACTTTTTATTATTCTAGAAGCAATACGCATATCATCCTTATTATGTAATATTATTTCCAGAGAAAAAGAAAGGAAGATAAACTAAAGAATATTTGCATGGCATATTTATTCGACGTTGTCAAACAAAACCGTCGCTTCAAAAGACTTTTTTCTTCTTACACCCACCAACCAGAAACGTGAGTATTGGCTGCTGCGGCTGAGAAGAATTGAGTGCAAATTCTTTTGCAAATCTTTTCTCCTACGCTTTGCATTTTTCTTTTGGAGCAATAATAATAATGTTATCATTAAAATTTGGATCTCCTGATAATACTATTATCATAACTTAAAGAAAGAAAAAAAGAAAAGGAAACGTAAAAATAGAGGTAAAAACTTGTCAGAAAGAATGTATTTCTCCCTCTTCCTGGAATCTTCTTAGGAAAAGAATTGCGTACCAACTTTTTAATATGTATTCTGTCTGCCCGCTCGTCTGCCTTTTTAAATTTCACTTGGCTTGCTGACTGACTGCAGGGCAAGCATTGCAGGTCAGCGAAATAAAAATGACAATCATTTTATTTGATGAGCGAGAACAGGGATCTGTGTGTGTTGCATAATATGTGTAAATGGGATACAATCAAAATAGTTTTTTTCTTGACAAGTCAAGTCACTTCATCCTCCAATTCATCCACGCAAACTATAAAGTAGAAACTATTTTTTTCCTTTCTGCAACTTTTTTGTTTCAATCCTCCAGCGAGGATTTTCAGTGGAGAAGTTGAAGTCAACCAGAAAAAAGGAGAAAGTTTCTTTTTTCAATTATTTAGGAAGATGTGGAGGATTTCCACCTTGTCAGGGAAAAAGTCTCAAGCCTTCTTTAAAAAAGAAAAGAAAATAGTTGAAGTGTTTGTCTTTTTTAGTGTTGACTGACACATTACGACCGCCATTATTACTATTATTATTATTATTATTATGAAAAAAGGACTCCACCGAGAAGCCAAAAGCATTTGGAAAAGTTATAGAAAATGGCATTTTACTCTAGCAGTATTTTCCTAGCATTTTCGCTTTTTTTATCCATCATTCACCAATTACTTTTAACTTGCCATTTACTTTAAACAAAAAGGAACTTCCTTTTATTTCCTTAAAAGAGTGTTTTCCAAAAATACTGCTTGCACAGATATTAACTGTCATCTGGCGAAGTAACTTGTTGACGTTCTCATGTGACTCTTTGCTAGCTTCCGGCCTCTTTTTCGCTGTCGAAAGAAAGTACCAAAATCTAATGACAAACACTCAACTTCGCCAGCAGCCGTCGCTAAGTTGGCTTTGTTAAAAAGGAAGTCAAAATAATAGAGACAATTTCAAACAAAAAATCCTACCATTTCCATGCCTTTAACTTGAGAGGACTAGGTAAAAGATGGTGAGAAAATGGGCACTTTTATTCTGCCCCCTGTAAAAAAGGAAATGGCTGTAGATTTTTTGTTTCAGGATGTGAAAATGATTTTAACCTACAACACAACTGCTGCTCTCGCTCCTTTTATTCGTTTTCACTTTCGTTCCTCTCTTTTCGTCGGAAAATACTGACAAATCATAAATAAGTTAAATCACAACAGCAACAAAGAATAGCGTTTCTAGGAAAGGAGAAGCATGCTTTTCTCTCGACTTCCACTAACACAAAAAAATCTGCCAACTGTCAAAACTCATTCGAAAAAGAAAAGAGGCAAAAAGGAGAAGAAGGGAGAAAAGAGAGAAAAACGAAACTGGGAAAGAACTGTTTGTTCTTTGACATTGTCATAAGTAGGAAAAGGGAGTCTCGTGCTCTTACTTGCTTGCTTACTTACGTTTTTTTCTTCTTAAAAACTGAAACAAGTTTTGACTGCTGCACTCGCTCATACAGAAAGAAGGAAAAAAGGTAATTTGCTCAAGGAAACAACATGTGAGACACGTTTCATTTCAGTTTTTCGTGTGGAAATAAACTTTTTTCTCTTTCTTTCCTTTCCCCTTTACATCTTTGTTATTTATTTAGTTTTCTGTGCGCTTTTGCTCCGGTTTTGGCATCTTTGAGAGTACTAGGGAAGAGTCGGAGCGCCAGTCCTGGATTTTTCCAATGGATTCTTCCACAAGAAAGAGAACGAAGCTAAGAAAAAAGTTACTCGACTTACTCAAGTCAATGATGCCAGACGGGAGGAGGAAGTAAGCTAGAGAGGAGTATATAAACGTTTTTACGTGCTCATAATATCTTTTTTGAGTTGTCCGGGTTGAAAATAATAATAAAATAAAAGAGGTTAGGTCCAGGCTTCTTTACACGTACAACAATTCCTCTCTACCTCTAGTCTACTAAGAGATTGTCAAAAACGAGGGCTCACAATGATGACGGCGATGACCTGTATACAAAATACGAAATAAGAAACGAGATGTGGTAACTTGAAAAAAAAAGTGGAGTTGCCTCCATCGAAAACAATTCATTCCACGTGAAGAAGCATGATCCAGCCTGCTTTCCTACACTACACCAAACTATAACTCTTCTTTGACTCGACATTCTCGCGTCTACAGGATTTCATGTCAACAAACTTTTCCACTGATCGTCTTGTCTGAGAAAGAAAAAATGTGAAAAAAATGTTGCCAAAACTGATTTTGCTTTTTTATACAAACATATTATGTATTCTTCCTCACTATTTTTTATCTCATATCAGCTTCAGTTCAGTTCAGTTTCTTCTCCCCTTTTCCTTTCTTTAAAAAATTCAATCGAGTTAAGGTTGACAGGACAGAATATGAAACTTTTTTCTTTCTCCGACACTATGACATGTCGCAGTGACGTGTCGCATTTTAAAAAATTAAGGAAAAGCCATTTTGTTCGACAAGTGACAATTCAATCGAGCGAGATAAAGAAGCATTAGAGAGATAAGATAACAAAATAAAAACATCAATTTTTTTCATGGAAAATATTTCATCCAGCCTATTTGATAATGATTTAAAGTGACGTTTTCATTTACAGCTGCACGGCTTTTCCTTTTCAAGAATGAATGTAATCATCCGAAATGAAATACATATTTAATTCCAATTTTTTTATTAGGTCCGTAGTATTATTCTTGTGTGGAGCACACTCTCTTCTAATCGAGAAGTGGTCCGTGCTTTGGCTTTGCATAAAAGATTTTTCTGAAATATCCTCATCTCATCATCTCACGTCCCAATCATAATGCATCTCCGTTTGTAATATCGTGCAGCTGCGTGTGTTTGTGCCTGTGCCTCCTTTTATCAGGCAGGCATCCATCCTTAGAAAAAAGGATCAGTTCGGTCTACAAACTTAATCACACCGTTTTGTACTATAATTCCCTATTATTATTACCGAATATTACATAGTGGATGAATGTAATCATGTGGTTCCAGTCAGCCATCCTGTGCAACCAGTCCGTCAAAACACAATTCCCGTTTCCATTCTCCCTGCCATGTGACATTCTGCCGCAGTCTACCTACCTACGACGACGATGATGATGCATTTATTTTCATTAAAAAGGCTTCGGCTGTTGCCGAACAGCTTTAGAAATCTCTCTCTTTATTACACAAGTAAATCCCGGCGTCACTCTCCTCGCCTTTCTTCCTATTTGTTCTCTTCTCTTGTGTTCCGTCCGCGTCTTATTACCATTATGACGACGATTACGCACAACGCATCGGCAACACACTGACTGACTGACTCTCCGCAGTGTAGAGTGCATAGTGTATGGTTGGGCTGGAAAATTGAAAGAGAAAACCACAGATCGGAAAAAAGGGTCAAAATGAATGCATCGCTGCATAATAATAATCATGTGTGCTGTTGTTGAGTAAACCTCCGACTCCTCTCCTACTTTATCTTGCTGGACCAGCAGCAGTCCAGCAACCAGCTCCAGCGACCATGTTCAAGTGAACAAATACATATTTATACAAGCATTGAAAAGGGCTTGTGCATGTGTTGCCTTTTTTGTCTTACTCCCTTGCTCGCTTCTTTTCCTGATAAGTAATTGTGGAAAAGAGATCGTCGTGATCGTCATGAGTAAAAACGAGGATGGTTCGTTTCGTTGCTGGTGATCATCATCATTCTCGTTGAAGGATAAAGGGTCCTCCAACGAACAACACCAGTCGCCCTGGTAATCATGCAGCTTAACCTCCTTCACATCACACTCCATACTCACTTTCGCATGCATTTCATTAGTATTATTATCATGTGGATACTAAGAACCGTTTAATCATGTATAATGATAATGACGCGAAGAGGAAAAGAGGAGAGGAAGGAGAAGAGACTCTCCGACTGTGTCTATGTGTGAGTAAGTGTGACTCTCACTCCACCACAATTTTGTCTCTCATTTCCTCTTCAAGTCGAGATTAGTATTTCTCGAAAAATTGTACACGGTGTACCGTCTATAGACTTAAAAACGCCGAGCTATGCCAGAGGAGTAACGAAGGGCTCTTGGTTTTAGTTTATTTGTAAATCTGATTGTGAGACGACATCATTGATGACGATGATGATGACGATGTGAATCAGAAAGGTAATAAAGAGCCGGTCTCTCTTCTCTTTGCCTTCTATTTATGTCCGGTTGTCTGTTTAAATTTTGACTTAAAATGTGATGCATGTAGAAAATGTAAGTTTAATGTAAGGGTTACTAGAAACGCACACACGTTGATTCTTGACTGCAATGCGAGGACTTGCTACAAAACTCCGAGTGAGTTAAGTTGACGATCAGTCAAGGCAATGCAAGGGCTACGCACGGCAGATGTACGATTTATTTATTATGTAAGTACGTATGTACATACATATTTATTTAGATGCATATTTCATCATCAACTAAACTGAACAACAAAACAGCCAACAAGTCTCTTTAACATACTTAAAAAAGCAGGAATGTTTAGCACTGGCACACACACAGAGAAAAAAACCCACATGGACACTTTTGTATATGGAGACACGCAAATAGAAGAATTTAGAATTGGATTGGGTAGAGCTAAGCTAGTAAATGAAAAGCAAAGAAGAGAAAAAAGAGAATCTTTGTTCAATCTCATTTTCGTTTCTCTTCTTGTATATTTTTTACTTCTTTGACGCTCTGTCTATTTTTACGAGTTTTTTTTCTTCTTTCGTCTTTCTTCTCCCTTTCTTCCCTTCAAAATGTTCATCACGGTATTTAAATGACGATAATAATAAAAAAGCATCCAAGCTGCCAATGAATACTGAACGATAGCACTGTAATAAAGTTAACGAAACGTAACTGTTTCATGTATAATTTTTTCTCTTTCTTCTCTTATTAAAAGTAAAGAAAAAACATTCCAAAAGGCAGAGTAACATTTAAGGAGCTAGAATAAACACGGTATTTTTATTAGATGATCCGCTGTGATTGTGAGATAATCAACTCACATGCATGCATATTATTATTATTAAGCTTGTTCGTTCATCCTCGCATCGCATGTTTTTTATATTTAAACCGGATAAAAATGTGTTATAGATACTAAATTCACTACTCTCAAACTACTGCTATTCTGCTCCTGGAGAAAATAATAAAAGGTTGTAAAAATATTCTCTCAAAAAGGAAACGGTCAAAAAGCATGAGCAATGATCATTCAGGTTGATGAGCAAGCATAACCAAACAAGTAGATTGCTTGTATTTACAGCCAGAAAAAAAGAAACAGATTTTTTTCTCTTTCTCTCGCCTCTTATTTATCTCTCATTTTCTGTCTCCTCCAAACCGTTTTATTACCTTTGTTGTGTACGTACGTGTACGCACATGCAATGCAAAGGACCACAAAAAAGCTATAATAATATGTAAATCAACAGGATTCCAAAATACAGATTTTGTATCATTTAACCGAACGCAACAATGGCTCGTTGTGCAATGTGAGAAAAGAAATAAATGGAAAAGAAAGGAGCAAAGCAAGCAGGCAAATTCACATGATAACAGAGAATAAAAATGTTCTTTTGGCTACTCTACATGTGTGTTACGTTAAGTCTCACTGGAACATAATAGCTTATCATGTCATGTTTTTATTATCAGGAAAGCAACCACCATAACATAATGTCCTCAAGTGCGTATGAGATGAAGAAACTACAAGAAAAAATATTATATGACATGCTTATTATGATTATTGGTTTGGTATGTGTATGTAAAAAAACATTCACCCACCGCCAACAACGCAAAGTCCTTTTGATATGATCCATCCATGCAAAGCAAGGAGAAAAAGGAAATGTTTCATCCAGAGCGCACAGTCCGTCCGTTCCGTTAAGAGTTACTTTATTTATTCACTCACTATTCTGTTTTTATTAACTTTTGTATTTATGTAATATTTTATGTTTTTTGGTTGATTGACTCCACTTATTTCTACTTTACACAAAGATTAACAAACGACACCAATCAAATCACTTGGAGACTCGCTCGCCTCGTTCGTGTTCGTGAGTCAGTGAGTGCATGAGGAACACTCCATTCATAAAGTTGAGTTCTTCTCTGATGATGAGGTTTTTTGTTGCTTCTCTCGATTTTTATTATATTACTTTTTATGAAAGCTGGAGCAACTGTCTCAGTCGTAATGTGACAACGCTTCGCTCTCTCTTACTTTTTTCCCTCTCTGTCTCTTTATTATACTCGGATATGTTACTTGTTTCCTTTCCTTCACTTCATTCTTTTTCGTAGTCACTGAGAGAAGGAGAAAAAATGAAAGCGTGAATCGTCACTGAGTGTATACTTCTAATAATATTTGTTGAAAATGTCTGTTTATATATATTTTTCTCCAGCGGCAGAATGCAAGTTGATGGTGGAAAAGGAAGAATATTAGACTTGATTTCTCATGCACCCTCTTTCATGCACTCGCTTTTCTCCGCTTCTCCAGTTATTATTATTATTTTATTATTATTTTTATTATTATTATATATTTTTAAAAGAGCGAAACTTCTGAAACATTAGACACATCTGGCTCAATAACTTGGAAGAGAGGGATGGAGCTGTTCCACAACACAATGCGGGGAAAGAAGAGAGATATGGAGAGACACAAGACAAGACCAAGACGGATACCGACCGACGAACTGTTCAAGTAGGTAACTCTGTACGCAAAAATGTATTCTCGGAACGTGGAATTACATGGAAATTATTTTGTCTTGTTGGACACTCTTGTTTTCTTCTGCTACAACGAACGTATCACTTGTACGCATAAAAACACTTGTTTTTATTTTCATGAAGATAAAACACACTGTTTTCTAATATTATCTTCTAGATTCATTCAGCTCTTCCTTTCAAAATTTAAATTCTCCCGATCCCAAAACAAAATAAAAATGTTATCCGCTTTTCTTACTTATTTGACAAAAAAGTGAAATTTATATATTTTTTACTATCTCAGTATCACTAGATTAAAGGAGAAGAGTGTTTTCATACGATGCACATTTCGGTTTTCCGTTTGTTCGTTCCATCGTGAAAGATAGATGCGGGAAGAGACGAGGAGGCAACAGACGGGATAAATGAGTACATTGTTTCTCTCACGAGTGGTTTTTCTGAAAAATAATAATCCGAACAAGTCTTTTACAGTAGCTGTTGTAGCAGCAAGTATTTAAGTCTTCCAGCACACAACTTCCTCCGTCTACATGCGCCACAGTAATAATAATAAAAGTAAAGGAGCATCAGCAGCCGTTCCACTGCACACTCTCTTAAAATATTTACTCGCAGCTTCTATTTAATTCACTTGATTTCCTTTTTTGTCCTCATGCATTTTACTGATTATGCGTGGCTCAGTATAATGATGATGATTGTTACGAGGACATTCTTCCAGAATTCCACTCGTTAGTTAGTTCAGTAGAGTATGTAGCCGGAGATATCTCTATTCTTACTCATTTAGTCTCACTCACAACAACAATAGTACAATCTGCGGAAAGATCAACAGGAAAGGAGTTGATCAACATTTTCTTTTCAAACAGGGAAAGAATAAAAACGCAAAACTATTTTCTCCTGCTTCACAATTCCCTTTATTGCGCGGTTTATCTGTGTTCATCTAAAAATATGTGACAACGAATGACAAAAGGAAACACATGTTTCATTCACATTTTCTTTTCAACAATGTTCTTAAGATGGAATTAGGAAAATTTTTACATGCAATTCCCTTGTTCAGACTCACTCGGGACAGGATTATTTCCCTAAGAAAGAGTACAACATGCACATGCCACTATAGAGCTTGGGCCAAGTCACTTTGGTGAGCGCACACACGCAGAGAAGGGAAAAAATGAATGTTGGCGTTTCGCAAATTTTGCGAGAAAAGCGAAAGCGAGCAAACACAACAACAAAAAACAAACACGGACGCTCACACGTGGCTCTTCTGTATTTACCTACGAACAGCGCAATGTACGATTTTAGTTCTGTCCACAAGTAGAACTGTGAGAAATTGGAGAATAAAGCACACGCTTTTACTTTAGTCACGGTTTATGAAAACGCTAAAGAATACAAGAGACGCTTTACGAATTCACTTTCAAAAACGAAGGATTACGCTGATGCGTCTGATGCTGGTACAACTTTCAATGCAAGACTTTGTTTTGCCTGAGTCTTTTTACTAGATAGATTCGAAGCGAAATCTCTGCAGGATGAGCAATGTTTTTGTTGTCGGAGAAGACCATGAATGCGTTATTGTATTATTTTTTTTCTTGACTTTGAGCTGTATCGTAAAGTTAGTTGTAAAGCAGTTGTTGTAGTAAGTAGTGAGTAGTCGTAGTAGAATTGTGGTAGCCTGGAGCTAACGAAACCCGAAAACACAGCAGAAGATTCTTTTATAGTCCAGAGGAGATTTTTTCAAGTCGTACGAACGTACGTATGAACTGAAACTGAAACAGAAGTTGGTCTGATAATTTTTATGCTCTTTTGCTCTAGTATTTATTTTTCTTATATCTTTTGAAAACTTCGCTTAGCTTGATGAACTCTGATTTATTTTCTTTTTAGAGACTTAAAATGTAGCTAAGTGTCTGATCTGAGTCAGATCATCTGACCACTGGAAACATTTTTTTGTTGAGAAAATGTAAAAAGTAGTTTTATTTCCACTGAAAGTAAACGTTTTTCAAACAGCTCGTTAGTTGAAAATTTGTTATTTGATGTTATGAAACGAAAGCGTCCATCGGCAATAAAAGTGCATGCAGAGGAAAAATGCTACCGCTGCTTCTGCACAGAGTTTGAATTATGATCTAAAAGTTGTCGATGCTGACACAACAAAGTCACTCACATTGTCACATTCACGGGCACAACAGCAAAAACGTGGAGAGTGAGGCAAAAGGAAAATATGACAAGAGCATGAAAGAGCAAAGTGAGTAATGTTGCTTTTCTGCTTGCAAGCTGATCATTCGGAACGAAGAAAACGAGCTTTTGGAAGTTTTTGGCAGAAACTGACATAGACTCGGTTAGAGTTTGATGTGGCAAGAACGGTATTCCCAACCCAACTGGCGAGCAAAACCTCTCTTCTAGGGAAGTAAAGGAAAATGTGGCCAGTGAGTGAGCAAAGAGAATTGAGTGAGTGAGTGAGCTAGCGAGCAAAGCGAGAAGAGAAAAAAGCAGTAAAGAGGAAAGTAGTGTAAAAGTTCTCCCTTCCCTGTGCACATTTAATACAGAGGAGAGAGAGAGCACGAGTCATCTTATTATATCATATCATCCAGCGAGTCAACCACTGCATATATAAAACGGGAAAAGGGAAATCAAGTAGATTTCGTGCGGTAGTAGCTACTGCTTTTGCTACTGCTTTTGCTTCTTTCTTCTAACTTCACTTACTTTTGCTTAGTTCGCCCTCACAACTTTACTCATTCTCTCCTCTCGTCTCTTGTTCTCTTCTGTTGCTCTTTCGCCTTCCAAAAAAGCGAACCTCTCCACTGCACCACTGACATGTCCACACGAAGTCGGTTTGCGTCGGTCTTGCTCGTTCCGCATACACCATGTAATAATAATCATAATGGTAATGCTCCTCCACACAATGTATGCCTTTTCTTTTTCTCCTTCCAAAGAGGCTCTGACTTGACTTGAGGGAGAAAATTCGGTTGAAAAAACCTTCTCTCACTCTCATAACACACAACCGGAGGAAACTGAGAAGAGAATCTGAACTGGAAGAGCAAAACCATCATCAGTAGACTCCAGAATTTCCGAGCTGAACGAGCACAATAATCCTTGCACACTTCCACTTTTTTCTTTTCTTTTTTTTTGGCATTTTCACTATATATTGCTAATTGCACATTCTTGAACGTTTCTTAATTCCTTTGTCCCCTTCTTCTTTCCACTTTTACATCTTTTGTCCCCATTCCTTCTCTTTTTTTCTAATCTTTGTTAGTTTTTGGTTGAGCGGAATTAGAAAATCTAATTTAGAGCTTGTCGATGTCGATTTCCTTTAAAGCGATGGATGAGATTCCTCCAGGAATCCGTGTTCCAGTTTATCCATCTCATGTTAGCAAAATTGCTCAATAGAGGTGAAAAACAGTTTCTGACAGGACATGAAAGTGCTCATTGGGTTATGCAACCACCTTTGATTGCATCGTGGTAAGTCCATCTTCCCTTTCTAAAACCTGGAATAAGCAGAGCAGAGAGTTCTTTGAAGATCTTCTTTTACATGGTGATTTTGTATGTTCAACTTATCAAGATTTACCAAGCGAACCCGAAATAAAAATATCGGCTTTAGAGGATCTGTATTTCCGTTTTGACCGGATAAAAAAATTAAAGAGCGTCGCTGCACTTTACATACATACACATAGAAACCGAACCTGCTGCTTCTTTTCATGTAGTCATATTACATTAAGATAACATGAGGACGGGCTGAATTTTGTAATTGGAACCAGGTTTAGCCACCCTCAGACCCAACACACACAAACAGATTTTTATTTTTATTCCTCTTCTGCGCCAGCTCGGTGGAGATTTTTCTCTAATGACGCTTCCGTCTTAAGTGATGTGTATGACTAATCTCGGGCCTCACGCACACGCCAACTTAACTCACATTGTTTCAGTCCGCTTTTTCCTCTTCCCTACCACACACGTACTTAAGTACTTCCAGTAATTAAAATTCATGCACATATATTTTATCCTTCAACAAGGGAGAAAGTTTTTTTTTGAAAAAAAACGAACGTTAAAAGGTACTTTTAACAACTCACTCGAGTCATACATTTGAGAGTTGAAAAAATCATGTGAAGTGAGGGGAAAATATGAAGAGAGGAAGTGAAATTTGAAACCTGTGTTATTATCATGTTCATTATTCTTATTGTTTACATATGTGCATGCACCGAAGCGATGCATTATTTTTGGCCCTATGAACATATAAAAAAATTCTCATTGTTTTCTATGGCTGTTGTTGTTGATTACCATACGAGTCCCTGTCGTCTCCATCAAGAAAGAACTTATACCACCAGGGAGAAATAAATAAGGGACATGGCAAGACATACATCATCGATGGCAATCTTCCACTTCTTAAATTATAACTTATGACTCTCGATATTCTCAATTATTTTCTACTGACGCATACACATAACTCTTTGATTCATTAAGTAATGAAAAGAAAGTATGGGAAAAAATTATTCATGCACACACATGTGCCCATGGAATTTCTATTTAGCACGGCTTCGTTTCACTCATTAGAACTTGAGGATTGCACTTGCACTCATCAGCGAGTAGTAGTATGTAAAAAGCATCAAAAATGGAAATTTGAACGGAGTCAGTAAAATCAAGTAAAGCAACGCACTAACCTTACTCATTTAATCCAGTCGATCATAGGAACGAAGTGTACACAAGTGAAGCCAAAGCGAAAGCCAAGCCATGCACGGACATACTTTGCTCCTACTTAAGTGAAATTTTATTCTGCATGACTTGTCTCTCCGATATTTTTCAAGAGGATCCTTAGCGTGAAAATAAACTTTGCGAGTGAAAGGAGATTCATATTATATTGCTCCAGCATCACCGGCACTGGATTCCGTTCGTTCGAAATGGTAAGCGAAGGGAAAACAAAATTTCAAAACTTTTCTTTGTTGCTACCCGAAAGTATCAAGTACAACTTTTTTATAAAAAAATATGCAGTGTGAGCACTGAGCATACATGGATTTTTAAGTACTTAGTACTTGAAACAAGGACACATGAGACAGGCGCTCTGAAACACTCCCTAATCATTTTCTTGCCGTTTTTAGCGAAAAGTGTAACCATGTTAGGCCAGCATCACATCACCCTACCTCTTCCTTTCATTGAAAACGACAATTTTGAGGATATGATGACAAATAGAAATGTATAGATTCTCTATCATATCACGTACACGATCCTTTCAATCGATGTTATGACTCATCCATATTGAAAATTTGAGTGCAAGCAGTCAAAGTGCTGATATTGAAGAGAAGTGTTTTTCTTTTAAATGTATGCACATTGGAAGAAATGCATACGGGAAATGTAAATTGAGTTCTCTTTTTATGAAAAGGTAAGGCAGTAGTACTTAAAGTGAAAAATATTCCTTAGGAAATCTGTGTTCCTGGAAGAAATCTCCCAAGGTGTTCTCCTGGAAGACGGGGTTGACTGAGAAAGCTTCTGACTGATCGTTTGGCTTTTCCCATGCAAGAAAATAATGAGCCCTTTTGCTACTTTACTAACTTACTTACTTAACTCAGGTGAATGCAGATCATTTTACATGTAAGTAGGCCATTCGAGAATAAGGGAGATGTGAAAATAATTGCCATTCGGAACTAAAAACATTCCCAAAAAACGCCTCCTCTTATTTTATAATCACGATTTGACAATGCTGAATAAAATGAATGCATCACACCACTTAACTGCCTGCCTGTGCCAGCTACTGACCAAGTTACTTCATTCCCATTGGTATCAAAGCCTCTGCTTCTTTAAAATCCGTGTTCTTCCCAGTCGTACATAAATCTAATTTTTTTCACCGACAGACGTCCATGCCAGAATCGCATGAATGAGGCAGCCAGAGAAAATATAGCACTCTTCTATTAGTAGTTACGTTTGTTACAAGGCTTCTCTTCATTTCCTCCTTTGCTTTTATTTGCATGTTAATGAGAATTAACAAGGGTTCGTGCTGCGTATGCAAAGAGCAGGTAAAAAACTACCATACAAAGTCTCAAATGACTGTATTGTTCAATGAATTAATGAAGTGCATGTGCCCATTTCGTTTATAAAAAGGTGGCCATTATTTCTGTGTCATGAAATACACAAGGGTACTGCTGTTGCTACTACTTACTGGAACTGGAATAGGGCTTTCCTAATCCTTTCTCTCCACTTTCCAATTAGTGCATTGCAGAAATAAAATAAAAGTCGCCAGGATGATGATAACGATGTTCCCAGGAAGAACAAAATTACATTCAAAGGGAACATGATCCATGCACAGCAATAATAGCCCAGAGGTAATCGTGATAATTACGGATGAATAAATAACAATGATCATTCAGCTACTTTATTTTATACGGTTATTATGTAAATACTCTGAAAAATTCACTATCATTTTATTTATTACAGGTAGTCTCATACTCACTGTTCGTATTAATTTCACTTTTTCAGTACATTACACGCATTACAGGTAGAAATATTTCCAACCATTAATCTTTTAACCGCCTGTTGGAGAAATTATACATCTAATATATAATACAGTAATTTCGTCAATAGCTAAAATAAACTAGATTTATGATTCAAAACGAACGACTAAAGTGACAGTTGACTGAAATTTAATAAACCAATTTAATATGTCTATTTACATAATACATGTCTAACTATAAACTAATAAAATTATCGAATAAATTATTCGTTGTCAGTTAACTAGATTAAAATCAAATGATTGGGTAAAAATGAATGACATGACACGGTAACGGATAATACATGTTTCGAACGGAGCATAATTAGAATCAATTTAACTAAATAAATTAACGGGAGAAAAACGTGTATTTGAAATTATGTTAGGTTTTAAACCCCATGAAGGTTCTATGTGGTTGGAGATAGATTGACATAACTGCGACTATGTTCAGAAGCGTTCAAATTATTCTGTTCAACGAAGAGATGACCCACGGAGACCGTGCTGCTGTTCCGATGATGCATATTTGCATAACCATTATGCAAAGTTTGACGCCTATTTTCGTCAATGGCGCCGGGATGAATGCTGATGTTATTAAAACTCTGGTGAACACTATCGCACAACGAAGAATTTGGAGAGATGCTGCTGAAACTGGATGCATCCATGTTGGTCACGTGACGACAATCACTCCTCCTGGGACTGTAGTTCGTTGAGCGAGGGCTAAGTACGTGTTTAGGACATAATACCAACAATATTTCAATAATATATCCATCAATTAAATATTGCAGTATTATTTAAAATATCATTAACAAAATCAATATAAATAGGTAATAAATAAAAAATCACGGCAAACAGCACTGCAGTAAAAACAAAGATTAGCAGAAACCGGAGCTACAATAAAGAAAAACTGAACAATTTAAATAATTTTCAGATTAAATAATTATTAAGTGTAGAAAAAATGTTTTAGAAAGTTAGTTGTAACTTTGTAACATAACGAAAGTCATATAAATTAGCAGAGGTAAAAGTCTTAAGCGTAAAGTAGTAAAGTACAATTAAATTTAGGTAGTTATTATAGAGTTAAGTTAGTATTTTATATTGCATACGGTACGCTAGAGAGCAATTGGAATGGTAAAAAGGTGGTTCATAACTGAAACACATTTTGAAACTCGAAAGTTTCTTTATCAAAGAGTCAGAGATTGGCAATTGAGCGAACGGAGGGTACGAGAGTTTGCATTTGCACTATCTAAAAGGGTACGACATTCGAGAGCGTTCCCACCTTAAATAGCTCGAGTTGTATGGAGGTGGCGGTTCAGTTGGAGAGTACACATCCCTCGGGGGAGCGCTCGGAGGATCAGCAGATTGTGACCATGATGAAGAATTGGGCGATGTGATGGGCGTTGAAGTAGACATGGGGCGATTCGAGCCTCCTCCAGACGACCTGCGAGAAGATGAAGTGCCACTGACGCTTCCCAAGTTAACCTGTCGCTTAACCCTTTCCACTATTTCCTTTGACTTGTCGTAAGATGTGTAGCGAATGCAGCTAAGGGGATCCCCTGGTGGCGGCGGTTCTGGGAGGAGATTCGACAATTCGCAATTTCCTTCAAAGATAAGCTTTACTTGAGATGCTAGGGTTAAGTGGGACTGGGACAATTTCGTCAGTGCGCTTTTCATCACAACCAGCTTTACTGATTCCTGTTCCCGAGACGCGTCGCATGCTACAGTTTCAAAAATTCAGGTTTACACCTCTGGCTATATTATAGTATTTTAAGGAGGAATTAACAATTGATCCCAATGTAAGCTACCTTCAACATGAGCACGTTCGGCAGTTCTCTCGGCTTCTGCAAGTTGCGTCTGAAGCTGGGTAAAATCCCCAGTTTGCCTTGTTCCCTCGCTAATTGTTCGATTTTGAACTTTCAGCACCTGGCGTCTTAATTTAATTCTCTTCTGCTCAGCATCCTGCAGTCGTTTCTGATTGGCGTCGCACCTTTTCTCACCTTCCAGCACGAGGCTCATTTCTTTTCGGAAGGATTTAAATGCAAGGGCCAATTGTGTCAAGGCTCCCCCATATAAAGAACTCAGCTCGGCAGCGCAGGAGGAGACATCATTCAAAGCTCTGTTTTCTGACGAGGCCCAAGCGGCAATGTCACTGAACAGCGTTTTCTGAGCGGCTGCTGCGGCAAATAGAGTTGACTGGGCCTCGCGAGCTTGCCATAGAAGCATGTGCAATGGTCCATGAGACTTCCCCAAAGCCTTCAACTTTAGACTACCTCTGCAATTTGTTTGAAAAAAAAATCAGTCAATTTTTTTCTCCTTAAAATCGATTTCTGTCCCAAATTACAATTTTATGATTGAATTCGCTTACCTTCGCATACTCATAGTTATTTGTGGTTTTTATTCCATAAAACAATGGACGGACCATACAACAAAGTATTTCTAATTCCGCTTATCGAGCGAGGTAGTCACACTGAGATCACAGGTATCAAAATATTAAAACTCCAGTCAATTACCAATCTCATATTAATTAGTCACGGGCAACTCGGAAGGAAATGGTCTCGTTTGGACTTCTAATCCTTTAATCATCTCTAATTACACTTCATTAGGGGAGAAACTGAAATAGAGTAAATACAAAATGGTTTTACTGTTTAGGAGTTCGTGCTATTTATTTTATATGCAAA
This sequence comes from Cyphoderus albinus, assembly GCA_021029165.1. Classification (NCBI taxonomy): domain Eukaryota; kingdom Metazoa; phylum Arthropoda; class Collembola; order Entomobryomorpha; family Paronellidae; genus Cyphoderus; species Cyphoderus albinus. The sequence continues at coordinate 2,291 of VYYJ01000012.1, read as the reverse complement.
ATTTTAGACCTTTCATAATTCAGTACGGTTTGATTTAGTTTAAGCATTATAATTACACTGAATCTCAATCAAGAGTACTTCGAGTAACTTTGGGAAAACTGAGCATGAAAAACGAAAAACCAACCTGAACGTTTAATTCTCTCAAACAAAGAAGTAAAGGATAACAAAGCAAGCAGACACCCGAGATTACAGCGTCGTTTGTATCAGAGAAAGATCAAACAAAAGCCAAGTGGAGCAGTGGCTAGTTACGATATGAGTGTGTCAACCGGCAGATAAGTAAAAGTGGACTGAGCAATTCCTTTGGTCAAAGTGTTGCATTTCGTGTCTTTGGAATGAAGAGTAGAAAGGAGCAAAGGAGATGAAAAAGAACAAAGAGAAATAATCGCTTTTTCTCCCCTTGCTCCAGTCTACTAAAAATTGTTTTTGATGACGTCGCAATAAAAACAAAGCAATAAAAATTTTGCAGTAAAAATATATTTGGCAATTGAGAACACGTTCGTTCGTCCACGAATGACACAAACTCCATAATATTATTAGACTCTGCACATTATAATATTTGAAAAAGAAAAAAAGAAAAATGTCTCAGCCAGTTGGTACGAACGATGTTTTATTTTATTGTTGTCAACTCTAACTAAAACATAACTCGTGCAATGATGTCGCTCAACTACACACAAAAAACAAATTGTGACTTCGAATAGGATGAGTAATGTGTCTTTTATGGCTCTTGCCACTGATCTCTTTCACACTTGTTGGTCGCACTTGAAGTTTCGTCTTTCTCTCTACTATGCAAAAATGAAGAAATTGAGATAAAGAAAAATATGATAAAGCACGTTCGAACGCGTTCGCCTAAAATCGCCACTGCAATCATTATCGTCAGCAGTCAACGTTTCAGTTTTCTGCCTTTCCTTCTTTCTTTCGCGAAACAAAAAATTGTACCTCAAAAAGAGAAGCCACTTGAACAAAAGATTAGCGACGACAACATGACATCATCATCATTTCTCTTAGTGGACAATAAATATCGCCAAAATAGAATTGGTGCAGCTGGATCCTTACACCTACACCTACCATTACAATCCTCAGAACAAAGTATAGACAGAGACAGAACAGTGAAAATTTTAAATATGAGAATTTTTTCTTCTAAAGCGGCTGCAAGCTGGCAAAAAAGTTCAGCTTGAATTTTATTCTGTCTATCTCAAATGCCAAAGCTAATGAACATAATTTTTATGTCGGTATTCTTAAATGTAATTCACAGCTAGTCCAGTCAAGCCAAGGCAAACGCCTGGTGTGCTGGGTTAAGAAATTTATTATTGTAATTATGATTATCATTTTTAGGCATATAACAAGTCTCAATCTCTCCAATTGCTCTTGTCACTTTTTACTTATTCGTTCTTTTTACTTTGACTTCTCCAGCTGCAAATCTCTGTCGCCCTTCATATTCATGCATTGATTTAAAACACCATCGAGACTAAAGTGAAGTGAAGCCCGGTTGTCTGTGCAGCAGCATGAGCAGCAGACTGACACCAGAAAATATTGGAGTAATAATGTTAATAGGATAATGATACTATCATCATAACCATCGCGTTCACACATTCTCACATTTGCTCACTTACACCAACAAGGGTGCCACAAATTGCAAGTAAAAAATTATCACACACTCCAGTTATTTTAGGAGTCAACAAGTGCTCCTATGCTTTTATTTATGCAATTTAAATTGCAATAAAATGAAACAGCGATCAATTTTCACATCACACAAATCCCGTCCCTACTTAATGTTGTCTAAGCTCGATTGTCGCTTCCAGATAAAAATACATAATGGTTTACTTTTTAATAAAATTGCTTTTAAATACTCACCTTATCAGAAGCGGTACTTGGAGGAAACTGATCGACAACGGACTTCAGGGGATTGCAAATTCCAAGTGACGATGAGATATCAAAAAATCCTAATTATAAAACAAGGACAATTTGAGACTCAAACATTTCACAGGGCTGTAAAAAGACATGTAAAAAAGAAAGGTGAGCAAAGAAAAGAAAATATCCGTTGATGTTGCTAGACTCCGACTGACTAACGAGGGAACTATCTCAGGTGCAACCACTAGAATTGGCTGAGATTTTGTGTGTGAACTAGTCACTATAAAAGAGTAACAAACCACCCTATCGGAGGTCTCCATGGCCAACTTCACAATAACAATTTTTTAAATTTTCCGAACCTCAAAAATTCCATTTTCCTTATGGGATTTAACATGGGAATTTGAAAGTTATCAACTATCCCCCCTTATCACTTTTTTCAATTC